>SKCR01042662.1:0-78725 GCA_019454045.1 Zanthoxylum bungeanum
TAAGAGCGCTCGTGGCCGTTGATCGAAATAAAGAAACCCGGATGAACGCCAAGTGTCAACCGCAAAGGAGATCTGCCAAACTTAAACAGACGTTTGAGATCAGCACACTGTGAAGACGCCTCTACACGGTCGATTCGCTTCCTTTTGGCGGGAACCCGACGGATGTTCGACAAGTGTCGAAACTAGAAAAAAACCCTAAAAATGATTTGATGGGCATTTAAACAGACATGACTGTTGCGTGTCTCGAGAAAAGGCACTTGAAAAGGGGCGACGGAACACTTTAGAACCGGGTCGACCTCCACCAGAATAAATCAGCACGCCATCTTTATAAAGTTCCCGGCAACAACTTGCATACTCGTTGGAACCGAGAACTAGGGGACAGATGTTGATGGTGTTTTCAGGCACTATATTATTTAAGCATCACGACAGGGTAAAAAAGGTAATTCACTCTTCAATCAAAATCATTAAAGGCCGACCCGACCACAAAAGAGCCAAAAGAGACCCAGCACTTAATGATAGGTGACCAACCACTTTTATTCAGATAAACCAAGCACTTTCAGGTCGACAGCAGCATTCTCAGTACAAAGAACCATCATGACCGACCTCATGAAGACCGACCGTATGGCGAGACAAGCTCAAGAAGATGACACCCTATTCTTGCGGATAAGATAAAAAAGTTATCCTATTTTCACAAGGAAAAGTAATGAGTCAGAATCCAAAAAGGAATAAAAAAAGTGGAAGCAATATTAAGAGTCCTTACAAAAAGAGAACATTGTTTCGACCAGGAACTCTAATACGAATAGGAATCTGATTTCTATACTATTATAAATAGAAGGGCAGAATATGTGTAATGGCATCTAAACGATCAAGCTCTGACTTTGAAAAGAGTGTTTGCGTAATAAAAATATCACCCTGTTTGTGTCCGTGGACGTAGGTCGGATCCAAATCCACCGAACCACGTTAAATCTCCTTGTTGATTGGTGTGTTTATCTGTTTTTTGCTAAGTTTGCTTTTGGTCCCCCATAACCAAACAAATTCACTATTGAGGGAGGATTGTCTCGGGAGTAATATTCTCATATTGCCCTGAGACCAAAATCAGCCGTCAACAATTTACTACAAGACAAAAATTATTTTTTAATAACATTTTTATTTGCAATTAAATATAATTCATAATTGATAAATGGAGTTGGGCACTATGTTTATGTTTTGCAACTTCATTGTATGATTTGGCTTGATCATTTATAAATTGACTGCTGTAGTTTGTCTGCATTGAACTGGATCACAAATGGGATTTAATTTTTTTTTTTTTTTTGAAAAGTATAATATCATTACTTAAGAGGATAAAATACACCTATTATTCGAAGGAAAGTAATCTTTCCAAATAACAGGGTAATCAACGATGATTGCTAGATTAGCAAGAGCGTGGGCAACAGTAATACAAAAACGGAAGGCATAGCTAACAACAAAATTATCTAATCTAGCTAGTTTATCAGTAATATCTTCAACAATCCACAAAATTTCCGTCATTGTGCCCTTCCTATTTAAAATCAACTCCACTACCTGATTACAATCAGATTCCACAATCACTTGGCGTAAGTTCAGTTCTTCTGCAACTTGGAGACCAAACTTTATAGCTTCCGCTTCCGCTACCTGGACATCTCCATTAAAGATTAATCCCTTAACTGCTGCACATAAGACCTCCCCTTCCGATGTTTTGAAAACCACACAAAGGCCTGCTTTACAATTACAGGCCCCTACTGCTGCATCAGAGTTCATCTTTATCCAGCCTTCTGGAGGAGGTTTCCATGTCTTATTATCATCCACAAATCTCTGGACAGGGCCTATTAAAACTGGAGCTGTCAAAAGTTTACAAGAGTCAACCATTGCAAAGGCTTTAGCGAAAGATCTGGAATGGTCTTCAGCTTTCCCTTCAAAAATCATACAGTTTCGCGCTTGCCAAATAACCCAACAAAGAGCCCTAAACAATTCCACATCCTTCTTCTTCCCAGCTTTTATCAAGCCAACCATTATTCCAACAATTTCGGCTCTCCCCTCAATCTTTATGTTTGGGAAAAAAGGAGACAGCTTCTACACTTTGCGCGCATGTTTACACTGGAAAAATGCATGGGAAAGATTTTCACCTAATGCACCACATCTAGCGCATCGAGGATCTCCAACAATCTTCTTCTTCCACAAATTTTCTGCCGTAGGCAGTAAATTTCTGACAGCTCTCCAGAGGAAAATTTTTATTTTTTCAAGAAGAATACTTGACCAGATCAGTTTCCATGACTCGCCCCTACCATCCGAACTGCATGGAGCATCCGAGAATTTCTCCCTCCATGCAAGTTGGTAACCACTCCTAACCGAGTATTGCCTTTTTTTTTATCAAAATGCCATATCTGGTAGTCACTTCGTGGTCTGCCGGGTAATGGGATTCTTAAGATATCTTCCACATCAATTTGATGGAAGTTCTCTCTTAGCATGTCTTCATTCCACCTGTTTCTATCCATCAGTTCTACCACACTACTTTCCAAATCCAAAGGTGAAGGCATGATTGGTTTGAAAGAAGTCGGTATTGGGATCCATTTATCTTCAAAAACTTTAATCTTTTTCCCATCGCCTACCCTCCACCGTAGTCCTTTTTCCAGTAGCTGTTTGCCCCATAAAATGCTGCGCCAGATGTAAGATGGGCTCGAGCCAAGCTTGGCTTTCTGAATTTTTGAGTTTGCAAAGTACTTTGCCTTCAAAACTTTTGCAACTAAAGAGTTTGGTTCTTGAATCACCCTCCAACTCTGCTTCGCCACTAGTGCTTGGTTGAAAGAAGAGATATCTCTGAAGCCCAACCCACCTCGAAATTTAGAGTAACACATATTTTCCCATTTAGCCAGTGTATCTTTATTTTGTTCTTGTCTAATCCCCACCAAAAGCTTGAAATTTCCTTTTGTATATCATCACAAACCCCTTTCGGCAGCTTAAACACACTCATAGCATAGGCTGGTATTGCTTGAGCCATAGCTTTTATCAACACTTCTTTGCCTCCACTTGAGAAGAATTTTGATTGCCAATTGGAAATCTTGCATATTACCTTAAGCCTGACTTCATTAAAAAACTTGACCTCTTCTTTCCAATCATAGCAGGTAAACCCAAATATTTCTCATGTCTTGACACAACCCTTAGATCGAAAATATTCTAAATGACTGCCACTTGTTCTGGTTCTACCTTACAGCTGAAGAACATAGAGCTTTTTGTGAAATTGAAAATTTGTCCCGAGGCCGCTGAATACTTATCAAAAATGGTCTTCAAAGCTCGACAGTCTGCATCTTTGGCTCTGGAGAAGATCAAACTATCATCTGCGAAAAGTAAGTGAGATATTGAGAGCTCCCTGCTAAACTTCAACCCCTGAAACAGCCCTTGGTTTTCAGCTTTTGTTTTGATCTGCGAAAACGTTTCTGCGCAAAGGATAAACAAATAGGGAGAAATATGACACCCTTGTCTGAGTCCTCTCTAGGGATTTATATTTCATTTCGGTGAACCATTAAGAATTACAGAGAAAGAAGAAGTTGTAATGCATCCCATAATAAGTCGAACCCAGTTGTCCTTAAAGCCCAACTTCAACATAACCTTCTCCAAAAAGCACCACTCAACTCTATCATAGGCCTTACTCACATCAAGCTTTATTGCTACTAATTTGTTTTTCCCTTTTGTTTTCCGGATTTTATGCAAACATTCATAGCCTATGATAATGTTATATGTGATAAGTCTACCTGGAATGAAGGCACTTTGGGTGGGTGAGATCAATTGGTTCATAATGACCTTTAATCTGTTTGCTATGGTTTTGGTGATCAAGTGATAGATGACATTATATAGGCTTATGGGCCTAAAATCTGACATTTTCTCCAGCTTTGTACTCTTAGGGATCAAGGCAATGTAGGTATGGTTGAGTGGTCTAATGTTTCCCCAACTGTTAAGAACTTGTAAGCATGTTTCTGTGGCTTTATGGCCTACAATATCCCAATGCTTCTGAAAAAATCCTGCTTGTAAACCATCTGGACCTGGGGCCTTTGTCGGGCACATTTGAGACAGAGCCTCCCTGACTTCCTCTCCAGTAAACGGCTTCTCAAGATACTCATTCATCTCCATAGATACTGTAGGTGATATCCCATCCATAATGTCTTCCATATCCTGCCTTGAGGGTTCCACACTAGTGAAGATGTTCTGGAAATAGTCACAAAAAACTTTCTCTATATCTTCATCATTCTCAACCCAGTGCCCCTGCTCATCCCTTATCCCTCTGATTTTATTTTTCCTGTTTCGAATTGAAGCCCTTTGATGAAAGAACTTTGTATTTTTATCTCCTCCCTTCAACCAATCAGCTCTAGACCTCTGCTTCCAGTACGTTTCTTCTTCAATCAACCACTTGTCAATCAGACTTTCCATCCTTCTAAGCTCCCCACCATCTCTAAAGTGTTTATTCTCATCCTTGTAAACTCTAAGATCCCGCAGTAACTTTTCCATCTCTTTATCTCTCCCCTTGAACTCCTCTCTACTCCAGTTAATTAGTCGTTCCATTAAGCTACTTACAACTTCTTTAAAGCTCTTAATTTAATCTACATTGCTCCCCCTATCTATTTCCTTCCATTCGCTTCTTATGATTTCCTTGCATTTTTCATAAGAGTTCCATCAGTCTTCAAAGTGAATCCTTCTTGACGCACCACTCTCGGTCCTTCTACTGTGCTTCCTTTCTTTTACCTCCATTAATAATGGGCAGTGGTCTGAACTCCAGGAATCCACATTAACCACATGCCCATTATAAAAGCCATGTATCCAACTCTCATTACACAGAAAATGATCTAGTCTTTCCTCAATCAGACCAAGTCCATACCTTCTATTCGACCAAGTATAAGAGTACCCCTTAAAGCCCAAATCACTCAGTGAACAAGCTCTAATGGTATTCTTAAATTCGGGAATAGTCTGCCAATATTTCTCCGCTCCTCATTTCTTTTCATTAACATCCATTATTTCATTGAAGTCCCCAAAACACAACCAAGGCAGATTATAAAGCTCATTTAAACGTTTCATCAAACACCATGTATGCACTTTCTGATTGTTTTTTGGATGCCCATATACACCAGTGCATCTCCACACCATTTGATTTTACCCCTTCACAATAGTATCAATGTGGTGTGAACTAAAAGATTTCACCTCTACCTCCACACTGGAATCCCAAAGAAGCGCTAAACCCCACTGAACCCTCTTCTGTCTACACTAAAACAACAATCAAACTTTAATTTCAGACTAATCCCTTTCATTTGTGCACTCAATAATTTTGTCTCACTGAGGAAGACAATTTTAGGCTTGTGCACCTGGAGAATCTTCTTCACTGCTCGGAACGTTCAAGGGTTCCTCATTCCCCGAACGTTCCAGCTTAGGACAATCATTGAGATCGGTGGGGCTGGGATCCAGCAACCACCGTTAAAATGTTTACTGCCTTCTTCAGTTCCTGTGTTTGGACTTCATTTTATGTTTTTCTCTTCTTTTCCATAACGTTTTTGTTCATGTCTTCTTATCTGTTTCTTTTTCCCAGCTCCAGCCCACCCTCTGTTTCCATCTGCCCAGTTAGTTCCCTTGCGTGCAACTTCCATTTTTTCCTTTTGATTTCCCCACATGTTCCTATTTGCACTTTATCAACATTTTGGGCCTTAAAATGTTGGCCTATTATCCATTTGTCTTTTTCTTTTGAGTATTTTTCCTCTATTCCCCCGCCACTTCCCAAAGTGATTTTGTTTGATTTAATTATGTTTCCCGCCACACAACTCTCTTCCCCCAATGTTTCCTCTATTGATGTACCACCCCCTGCTGACACCCTACCTATGACTGGTATACCCATATTATTCTGACAGTCCTTCTGAAGCTGTTTACCTACCCCTTCCACGTCATCACCCATTTCCTCTCCCCTGCTAGTAGCCGCTACCAGCTTGGTTTTTTTTTGTGCCATCTCTACTCACCTTCATCTGCTTATCTGCATAGTCCTCCTTTTGAATCATCCCAATCTCTTCCCCTACACTGTCGGTAGTACCTTCCCCCTTGTGTTCTTTCAATCTACCCTTTCAGCCCTGTGTCTTTATCCCTGGAACCGCTTTTAACCATTGACCATAGGGAAGCACTTTTATGGTTGGCCCGAGTACTTGTTGGACAATTATGACCGATAGCATCACTATTTGTACAAATAATGGTGTTGTTGTACAAATTAACTATGTGACAAAGGAAATTGCTCTTTTATCATCTGTAATTGGATTACCAAGATGTATAAATGATAAAAGGTCCTTATGATTAGTTCCGGATTGAGATGATATGAGAAGTATCAATCCACAAAGGTTTAATCATTAAATATCCCTAGTCGTAGTATTATCGAGATTGGACATCGATAATGCGGAATAGACTAGTATTACACTTGTGCGCGTTGTGAGGGAACAAACGGCATAGTTCTCATATATTTGGGTATAGGATACTCATGCAAGTGTAATAGGAGATTGTGTTTACCGATGGTACGAAAACAGCTTCTCTCTAGATATACCCCTCGGAATTCCATTGGTAGTATGACTATGTGTCTATGGAAGTCCGAATCAGGGTAGGTGTATTTGGTCTTAACTTGAGACTTGCACCGCTAATACTTGCAATAATCAATATACTTTGGTTTTGGTCGTCCAGGGCTTTAACAGGTTCTGTGTACGCCTCTTCTAGGTATATTAAGAATCGTAGTGTATTGGGTGTGATGTCAAGATGGAAGTATCACTCCAGTCATAGTGGAGATGATGATCACGAAGGATACGAAACTGATTCTCTTTTGTAATGCAGTCATCGGGATAATATGGCTAGGTCATGATTATCTGATTATAGAGACTAGTTACCAGAGATCCAATATGTGCTTCGTATGGGACATACACAATTCCAGCCCCAGGCCTTGCACGTGACATCCGATACTGGATCGTAATACGCAATACTACGTATACTACGCCTGATATATATCACATATTCCTTTAAGAATATTTCTGGAGAATTGGGTAGGCACGGTGCTTTGCTAGAAGCCAACTATGTCGTGTAAATCGGTAAAAATGTAGTACTAGGTACGTACGTGTTCGGATAGTCCGACGACCGGATTTACTGCCAACATATCCGGGGATCTCATGGGTCTCTTCCCGAAGGTTCACTGATGACGTATGACTCATACTTTATTAATCTGGGATTAATTATAAGAGAGAAAAAATTAATCTAGGATTAATAGCGGAGATATTTTATCTGGGATAAAATATTATTTAAAAGAGAGAGAGGGATTAATTTGGAATTAATCGATAAAATAATATATTCGATATATTATACGAAATTGGATTTCGACGCGGAATTAAAATTAGATTTTAATTCGGGCGAATGAGTTAATTTAGAATTAATTCGTTAGCGACGTGAATAGTAATTTTACTAGGCATAATTATTTAATTGAATTTGATTTAATTACGTCGTAACTGAAAATTCGTTAGTTCGGAATTAGCGAACCTGAGCCCGGGTGTGTTTGCGGGCCCACTCGCATTTCGAATTCAAGTGAGGCCCATAAGTCACATCACGCGTCACATCACTCGTCATTCAAGTGATGGATGTCTTGTCACTTTGAGTGATTGACAACCAGTCACTATTCATGAGTGATGTGAGTTGTTGTAGGCATTTATTGCCAGTTTGCCTCCAAAATTGTTTAAGTTTTTTGGAAACGCTATTACCAATTTTGGTAGAGATTTTGGTATATGTTTTATTAGGTTTTGGAAACCAAAAATACACAACACAACACTCTCCTCTCTCTCTCTCCCTCATTCGGCCAAGGGCCTTTTTCTCTCTAATTTCTTGGCATTTGCCGAGAACAAGGAAGAAGCTTAGGAAGATTTGTGGCAAATTTTCCAAGGTGCTAGCACACATTAGGAGTCATCCAAAGGTGATAGGGAAACCCACCCATTGGCATGGAATGCACACCAAACTTGGAGCTTGAAGAACACAAATGGAGCACAAAAATGGAGGCAAAAAACCGTGAGCTTCATGGAGGAAAAGCTTGAAGATTTTTGTTGTTCCTCGCATTGCAAAAGTCGATCAATGTAAGTATGATTCCGCCATATTTCTTTGTTGTATTCACACATGATTTCATTGCTTGAATTGATCTTGGGACTAGTCTAGAAACCCAACAATGGTATCTTGAGCCATTTTGAGCATGAAATATACTTAGGGTAAAATTTGGGTAAATTGAATTTGAGCATGTTTTGACTAAATTACTTGTTTGAGCATGCTTGTATATGGATGACTTGGAGTTGTTTGTGATCAATTTTGTGAAAAATGGATTGGATCAATTTTCCCCAAAATGTTTGGCTTGGCCGAAACATAAGCTTGCCCTAATGTCATGGTGATTTTGTTTTTTGAATCATTGGATGAGTTTGAAAGACTTGGGAAATATTAATTTGAGATTTAATTGGATTGAATTTGAAATTGGACAAAAAACACATATTGCCGTGACATGTATAGCATGAAAATGATTGATTTTTGATTCAATTGTGTTGGACATAAGTTGATGATGATAAGCATAATTAATTGAGTAAATTGGTGTTTTGAAAATGTTAATTTGGTTAATTAATTATGGCTATACACTTTAGATTAATTGAATTGTGAAATTTGGAATTTTGTAATTTAATTAATTGGGCTTAATTTTGGAATTGGGCTTGTAAAGATGTATTTGGGCTTAATGGGCTTGGTTGGGCCAAGTTTGGTTTAGGCTAATTGGTTGGATCCAATTGGGCCCAAAACCATATCCATAAAGTCCAAATATAACTAATGGACCTTTAATTTTAATTGGGCTTAATGGGCCTAAATTGGTTTCTTGGCAAATAAGGGTGATTCCTTAAATGGGCTTTGGAATTTGGGTTTGATCCATATTGACCAAAAGTCCATGCCTTAAGAAATTAATTAAAAGCCCATTGGACTTTAATTAAATTAACATTGGATGTTAATCGGGCTTTGAGACCCGTAAGGATTGAATTTAGAATCTAAGTCATAAAGGCACATTAAAAAGTGTAATTATTTAATTTGGAATTAAATATAGAATTAGTATTAAATACAAATTAAATTGGATTTAATGTTGTAGTTTAATATAATTCAAGAATTCGTACTTTGAGTACTTATTCTTAAAACGAGTCGGACTCGCGCAAAATCAAATCGTTGTTTGAACATTGGATGGTCATTAATTTTTAGATTAATTAATTGGATTAGATTGATTGATAACATGCTTGTGTGAATACATGGATGCGATGTATGAATAATGTATATCAGATAGATATTAGATGGGTGAGGGCAATTTTTGAAATTGTTGTAATAAATTTAGAATTTATTAAATTGGACCTGCGTGTCCAGCCTATTACCTCATGACTCTTTGTATTTCTCTTCTCACATATTCCCCTCAACGTAAATGAGGTTTCTTTAGAAGTGTTATGTAATCGGGTAGAAGTAAATATTGTGCTAGCGGGAGAGAGGAAATGGAGTGATTTGTTCTAGGAACAATGTGTTTAAATATCCATCCGCATATCATTATTAAATTTATTTATACGCGCCTTATTATGTTTATAGAATGCATGTTTAAGGGTGTATGATGATGAGACCTTAACAAAGATAATTAATTGATTTCCAATTACGCGAAAAACCCTCAACACATATTAAGCGTTTTTCCTTCCATTGAGTGATTCTTACTCAAGATCCAAGATTGGCACTGGTTTGTTGGCCAAAGTCAATACCTTTGTCCATCGCGGATGTGTTTGAATCATGAAGGCTTTGTTTCATATCGGTGTCTTGTCCAAGTTGTGATTTGTTGGCCAAAGTCAAGATCATTTCTTGTCCATCGATATTGATTACGAAGCTTTCCAACGTCAATGGGTCCCGCTTAACTGGAATCATTAAGCTTGTTGTGCCAAAGTCAAGGCTTAGTTGATTCAGAGGAAAAAAGTTAGGCAATATATTGGATATATTGGCATATATAAGATATATGTTTCGGACTTGGATGTCCACCTACTGGATCTAGGAATTGGATGAGATCCAATTGATCTTAAAGATCTACCTAGTTAATTATCATACAATTTGTTGGCCAAAGTTAAGATTGTGTGTTATTTAACGGGATCCTAGCCCACTAGGAAACAAGGTTTCTCGAGTACTCCACAGAGGGTTAGAGGCTCGCCGAAAAATAGTGGGAGGCAAGTATTAAATTCGCAATATTCGTTTAGTTACTTCCCAATACGCGGTCATTTAAATTTTTCGTCAATGTAAATTAATATATTAGTTGGACTAATATTTAATCGTTGTTTTATAATAAAACAGTTGGACTGTATTCAATCTATTTCAATTAATAGTTGAATTTATATTGGATTATAGTAATCAATATAATTGAATTTAACCTATAAAATTATAGTTGATTATATCGTTAGACTATAGTAATCAATATATTAAATAGTACATGAAATCGTTGATTGGATAGTTGGACTATAGCAATCAAGATAACTTGAAAGATTAGTGTTTAAAACATAATCCTGGGTGAAAATGTATTTAAACGGCTTTAATTTTCAAATTGGGAATAAAACCTCAGGATAGTCCTGGGAACCGAGAAGTTACTTTATTTGATAAAATAACCTATTGGGCCTAGCCCGGAGTTGAGCAAATAGTAGAACATGATCTTTAGAAGATTCATGTGATGATAACTTTAGCGCTCAATCCTTTATACTTACTGCAATGACTCTTTAATTCCATCGTCATTATCAAGGATTATATCCTTATACCATGATGATGAAATTAAAGATCTTCAGAGATCTATTCTTAGATTTTAGAAGTAAAAATTGCAATAGAAGCTCTTACGCTCGCGTATGTCAGAGGGTACATCTGTCGAGCACTAGGTGTCGCAGATGATTGCTGACATCGATCAGCTAGGTTAGCTAGGCATTACCTACGTGGTCGAGACTACCAAAGATTTGATCTTATAGTCTCTACTCGAAAGCTGGGGCAGATGTTGGACAATTATGACCCATAGCGTCACTATTTGTAAAAGACATTGTGTTTTTGTACAAATTAATTATGTAGCAATGGAAATTACCTTTTATCATTTCGTAATTAGATTACTTAAATGTGTGAATGATGAAAGTCCTTATGATTAGTTCCGGATTGAGATGATATGAGACAGTATCAATCCACGACGGTTTAATCATTAAATATCCATAGTCGTAGTATTATCGAGACTGGACATCGATAATACGGAATAGACTAGTATCGCACTTGTGCGTGTTATGGAAGCGTAACAGCATAGTTCTCATATATTTAAGTATTGGATACTTATGCAAGTGTGGTAGGAGGTTGTGTTTTACCGATGGTACGGAAAATAGCTTCGCTCTGGATAGACCCCCACGGAATCCCATTGGTAGTATGACTATGTGTCTATGGGAGTCCGCATCAGGGTAGGTGTATTTGGTCTTAACCTGAGACTTGCATCCCTAGTACTTGCGACAATCAATACGCTTTGGTTTTGGTCGTCCAGGACTTTAACAGGTTTTGTGTACGCCTCTTCTGGGTTTATTGAAAATCGTAGTGTATTGGGTGTGATGTCAAGACGAAAGTATCACTTCAGTCATATAGAGATGATGGTCACGCAGGGATACAGAACTGGTTCTCTAAAAGGTTGCAACCATTGGGATAATATGACTAGGTCATGATTATCCGATAATAAAGAGACTAGTTGCTAGTGATCTGATATATGCTTCCTATGGGGCAGACACTATTCGAGCCCCAGGCCTTGCATGTGACATCCGATACTGGATCGAGAGATACACAATACTACGTATACTACACCTGACATAGATTATATATTCCATTAAGAATATTTCTGGAGAATTGGGTAGGCATGTCGCTTTGCTAGAAGCCAACCTTGTCTCGTAAATCGGTAAGAACGTAGTACAAGGTACGTACGTGTTCGGATAGTCCGAATACCGGATTTACTGCCAACATATCCAGGGATCTCTTGGGTCGATTCCCGAAGATTCACCGATGACGTATGATTCGAACTTTATTAATCTGGGATTAATAGCGGAGAGACTTTATCTGGTATAAAGTATTATTTGAAGAGAGAGAACGATTAATTTGGAATTAATCGATAAAATAATATATTTGATATATTAAACGAAATTGGATTTCGACCCGGAATTAAAATTGGATTTTAATTCGGGCTAACAGATTGATTTAGAATTAATTCGCAAGCGGTGTGAATAGTAATTTTGCTAGGCATGATTATTTAATTAAATTTGATTTAATTACGACGCAACAGAAAAACTCGTTAATTCGGAATTAACGAAACCGAGCCCGGAATGTGTTTGCGAGGCCACTTCGATTTCGAATCAAGTGCGGCCATAAATCACATCGCGAGTCACATCAATTGTCACTTTAGTGATAGATGTCAAGTCACATTTTTGGTAAGTGACATGCAGTCACTATTCGTGACATAAGTTGGTGAGGGAATTTAATGCCATTTTGGAGCCAAAATTGGCTTTGACTTTTGGGAAGCATATACCAATTTTTGGTAATTTTTTCATAAGGTTTTTAGAAAACAAATTAAAACAAAACCAAAAGCTCTCTCTCTCCCTTTCCACCTCGATTTCCGTGAGCTTCTCACCTTGAAAGAAGAATTGTTTTTCTTTCATCTCTTGCTAGCTCAAACTCAAGAATCATACAAGGTGTTAGGGAAACCAATCTAAGAGCTTGGAATCCATTTAAAGCTTGGAGCTTGTTCAACATCATCAACAAAATCAACCTTGGCCGTGAGCTTCATCAAGTAAGGGAAAATTTTTGTGTTCATCACATCCAAAGCCGATCTTTGTAAGTGTGTTTCTGTCACTCTTCTTTGCGTATTCATTCTATTTATATGCTTATATTGATCTTAGGACCACCCTAGAAACCAACAATGGTATCATGGAGCAAGGTTTAAGCATGAAAATGATTATGGTAAAATTTGGGTAAATTGATTTTGAGCATGTTTTGACTAAATTACTTGTTTGAGCATGCTTGTATATGGATGACTTGGAGTTATTTATGATCAATTTCATGAAAAATTAAATGGATCAATTTTTCCCTTTAATCTTAGTTTGGCCGAGAGTTTGGTACCCTTTTATGTCATGGTATTTTTTGTTTTTTGATCATTGGATGACTTGAAACAATTGGGTAATGTTGATTTGAGATTCAATCGGATTGAAAACAAAATCGGACAAATAAAACCCACTAATGCCGTGAGTGTTGAAGCATGTAATGAGATGATTTTTTGAATCAATTATGTTGGACATGAGTTGAGGATGAAAAGCATGATTAATGGATTAGATTAGTATTTTAGAAATGTTAATTTAATAGATTAATCATGGCTAAACACTTTGGTTTATTAAATTATGAATTTTGAAAATTGGAATTTAATAAATTGGGCTTTATTTTGAATTGGCTTGAAATTGTTGTATTTGGGCCTTATGGACTTGGTTGGGCCAGTAGATTTGGGTTGGGCCAATTGGATTGGATCCATATTGGGCCTAAATCATTCCATTAAGTCCAAATATAACAAATGGGCTTTAAATGTTTAATTGGGCCTAATGGGCTAAAATGTGTTTCTTGGCAAATAAGGGTGATTCCTTACTTGGGCCTTGGTATTTGAGTTTGACCCATTAGACCAAAGCTCATGCCTTATTAAATCAATTGAAAGCCCATTGGACTTTTAATTAAACAACATTGGATGTTAATTGGGCTTTGAGACCCATTTAGATTAGATTTGGAATCTAAGTCATTAAAGCGCATTAAAAGGTGTAGCTATTTAATTTGGAATTAAATAAATGAATTAGTATTGAATACGAATTAAATTAGATTTAAGAGTAGTTCGATATAATTCAAGAATTCATAATTCGAGTACTTATTCACAATCGAGTTGGACTCGCGCAAATCAAATCATTGTTTGAACATTGGATGATCACTAATATTCAAAGATTAATTAATTTGATTAGATTGATTGAATAACATGCTTGAATGAATACATGGATGTGATGAATGAATAACGTATATCAGATGGATATTAGAAGGGAATGGCAATTTTAGAAATTGTTGTAAATTTAGAATTTAGAAAAATTGGACCTGCGTGTCCAGCCTTCTCTCTTTATTGATTCTTTGTATTCTCTTCTCACCTAATTCACCTCAATGTTAATGAGGTTTCTATTATTGTATTATGTAATTGGGTAGAAGTAGAATAGTGCTAGCCGGGGAGAGGAAAGTGAGTGATTTGTTCTAGGAACAAGTTGTTAAATATCCATCTGCATATCGTTATTAATTTACTTTCTGCGCCTTATTATTCTTTTAGAATGCATGTTTAAGGGTGTATGATGAGACCTAACAAAGATAATAAATTGGTTGCCAATTTACGCGAAAAACCCTTAAAACATATTAAGTGTTTTCCTTCCATTGAGTGATTCTTACTCAAGATCCAAAATTGGCACTTGTTTGTTGGCCAAGTCAAGACCTTTGTCAATTGCGGATGTGTTTGAATCATGAACGCTTTATTCCATATCGGTGTCTTGTCCAAGTTGTGATTTGTTGGCCAAATTCAAGATCACTTCTTGTCCATCGACATTGATTACGAATCTTTCCAACGTCATAGGTCTCGCTTAACTGGAATCATTAAGTTTGTTGTGCCAAAGCCAAGGCTTAGTTGATTCAGAGGAAAAAGGTTAGGAAAATATATTGGATATATTGGCATATATATTGTATATATGTTTCGGACTTGGAGGTCCACCTACCGGATCTAAGAATTGGATGAGATCCAATTGATCTTCGAGATCTACCTAGTTAAATATCATACAGCTTGTTGGCCAAAGTCAAGGTTGTGTGTTATTTAACAAGATCCTAGCCCACTAGGAAACTAGGTTTCCCGAGTACTCAACAGAGGGTTAGAGGCTCGCCGAAAAATAGTGGGAGGCTAGTATTGAATTTGCAATTTTGTTCAAATACTTAGCTTTACGCGCTTTCAAATTATTTCGTCAAAAATTATTTTATTAGTTGGACTAATATTGTGTTATTTTTCTTGTAACAGTTAGATTATACCCTTACATTGTTAATTAGATAGTTGGACTATCGTAATTAAAATGACAGGAAAGAACAGTGTCCGGGACATCATCATTGGCGATAATGTCTTTAACGGCACTAACTTTTCCGATTGGGACATGAATCTAAGGATAGTCCTTGGATCCGAGAGGCTGCTATATACTATAGAGAGACCTCTTGGGCCTAAACCCAGATCTGATCAGTTGCTCGAGCTAGATCTTTGGAAGACACATAGTGATGACAATGCAACTACTCAATCTATCATGCTTGCTGCTATGACTCGGCAATTTCGTCGACAGAACAAGGGATTGGAACCCTATAACATGTTGGCGAAGTTGAATGATCTACACCGATCTAATCTTAGATCGTAGAGATATGAGTTACAGAAGAAGCTCTTCTACGCTCGGATGTCGGAAGGTACATCTATTGAACATAATGTGACACAGATGATTGCCGATATCGAGCAGCTTGGACAAATGGGGATTGTCTTTGAGATAGAGACCTCTATAGATTTGATCTTGCAGTCTCTCCCGACACTTGAGTGGGTTCATCATGAACTACAATATGATGAACCAAGAGAAGATTCTTGGAGAGCTGATGTCCACGCCGCGCGTGAGGCAGAAAAAGAGCTACTTAAGGGCAAGAAGCGCGAGGTGCACTATGCTTCAACATCTCAGACACCGAGGGCTGGGCCCAAGGCGATTGGAGGTGTTAAAAAAAAGAAGCATAAGAAGAAGGGCAATGGCAAAGCGTCAAAGGCTTCTAGGAAGCCTAAGGATAAGTCTCAGGATGTATGCCTCCAGTGCGGGAAGCGGGGTCACTGGAAGCATGACTGCCGTGAGTACAAGGCGCTCCAGAATGAGATAAAGGCGGGCAAGGCACCGGCCTCAGGTATGTTTGTTATAGAAATAAACATGACTACTTCTAGTTTTAAAAATTGGATTTTTGATTCTGGTTATGGTACTCACATTTGTACTGATGTGCAGGATCTGCGGATTAGCAGGAGATTGGCCTCAAGAGAGATTGACCTCCGTGTTGGAAATGGGACTTCAGTCCCCGTTTTGGTCGTTGGCACTTTTGTTTTAGAACTGCCCTCGGGGCATGTACTTGAACTTACAAACTGTTATTTTGTACCTAGTTTGACTATGAATATAATTTCTGTATCTATGTTAACCCAATGTGGGTATACTTTTATATTTAGAACACTGGGTGTTTTATGTATAAAAATGATATAGAAATTTGCACATCTGATGCAAATAATGGTCTTTATATTTTGAATATAAATCAATCTCAAAATGTAACAAACAAAAGGCTTTAAGTAAGTCATAAAGATGAAACTTATATGTGGCATTGTCGTCTGGGACACATAAACAAGACTCGCATATCCACACTTTGAAGAGTGGGTACTTGGACGGATTTGATCCAAATTCATACGACGTCTGCGAATCTTGCTTATTAGGCAAAATGCCTAAATCACCTTTTAGCGGTAAAGGAGTACGCGCCATCGAACTGTTAGCCCTTGTTCATAGTGACGTTTGTGGGCCCATGTCTAGCCAGGCTAGAGGTGGATATGAATACTTCGTAACCTTTACGGATGATGCATCACGTTATGGTTATGTGTATCTTATGAGACACAAGTCGGAAACTTTTGAGAAATTCAAAGAGTTTCGACACGAAATAGAAAAACAGACCGATAAAAGTATTAAAACATTACGGTCGGACCGTGGTGGTGAATACTTGAGCAATGAGTTTCTTGACTACTTGAAAGAATATTGTATTTTTTCACAGTGGACTCCTCCTGGAGCACCGTAATTAAACGATGTGTCCGAACGGAGAAACCGAACCTTGTTAGACATGGTAAGGTCTATGATGAGTCGCACTGAGCTACCTATTTCCTTCTGGGGATATGCATTAAATAGTGCAATACTTATTTTGATTAAGGTTCCATCAAAGTCTGTTCAACAGACTCCATATGAGATATGGACAGGAAAGAAATCGGGTTTCTCATTCCTAAGATTTGGGGTTGCTGGGCATACGTCAAACATTTGGAAGGTACCAAACTTGAACCCAAATCGGATAAATGCCTTTTTGTAGGATATCCTAGGGAATCCAAAGGATATTACTTCTATCACCCACGAGAGAACAAAGTTTTTGTTGCTCTACATGCGGTTTTCCTTGAGAAGGAATTCCTAAATGTAGTGATAAGTGGGAGGAAAGTAGAACTCGATGAAAATCAAAGTGATACTGTTCCTGGCATAGAATCCTCAATGGAACATGAACAGTTCATCAGAGATGAAGTTGTACCACAATCTTCGAATACACAAGGACCACGTAGGTCGGAGAGAGTCAGAAAACAACCTGAGAGGTATGGGTTTCTGATCTCACCTCATATAGATATCAATCTCATTGAGGAAGACGAGCCGGCTACGTACGAGGAAATGATACAAGGTATCGACTTCGGTTTATGGCAAGATGCCATGAAGTCTGAAATGGATTCCATGTATACCAACCAAGTTTGGACACTGGTTGATGCACCAGAAGGCGTAAAGCCTATTGGTTGCAAATGGATCTTCAAGAAGAAGACCGACATGGATGGCAACGAACAAACGTACAAAGCTAGGCTTGTAGCGAAGGGGTATCGTCAACGACATGGTGTCGATTACGACGAAACTTTCTCACCGTTGCCATGATTAAATCCATTTGGATAATGCTTGCTATTGCTGCATATTTCAATTACGAGATATGGCAGATGGACGTTAAAACCGTTTTCTTTAACGGAAACCTGATGGAGGATGTTTATATGCAACAGCCTGACGGTTTTATCGTGCCTAGACTTACGAATAAGGTTTGTAAGTTAAATTGGTCCATTTATGGACTGAAACAAGCGTCGCGTTCTTGGAACCAACGTTTTGATGAGATCATAAAAGAATATGATTTCGTTCAAAATGAAGATGATCATTGTGTATACAAGAAGGTTCGTGGGAGCGCACTGACTTTCATTGTCCTTTATGTTGACGATGTATTGCTTATGGGCAATGACATTCCCATGTTAACATCGGTGAAAGCTTAGCTTTCATTAAAATTCTCCATAAAAGATCTGGGAGAAGCAGCCTTTATTCTGGGAATAATATCTACCGGGATAGATCTAGAAAGCTGCTTGGACTCTCCCAGAGCACATACATTGACAAAGTGTTGAAGAGATTCAACATGGATCAGTCCAAAAGAGGACTATTGCTAGTGTCACATGGTGTCACGCTATCTAAGGACATGTGTCCTAAATCTCAAGATGAGAGAGACAACATGAGTCAGATACCGTTCGCCTCGGCAGTCGGATCGATCATTTATGCCATGATATGTACACGACCTGATGTCTCCTATGCTTTGAGCATGTGTAGTCATTGGATTGCGGTTAAGAATATCCTTAAGTATCTTAGACGAACTAAGGATGCTTTCTTAATCTATGGAGATGGAGAACTTGAGGTAACTGGGTATACCGATGCAAGTTTCCAAACCGATAAAGACGACTGTAAGTCGCAATCTGGGTACGTGTTTTATTTGAATAACGAAGCAGTGAGCTGGAAATCTTCCAAGCAAGAGACTGTTGCCGATTCAACAACAGAAGCGGAGTATATCGTTGCAGCTGAAGCAGCAAAGGAGGCAGTTTGGATCCGAAAATTCCTAATTGGTTAGGAGTAGTTACGTTCCATTGTATTGGGACAATAACGGGGCTATAGCACAGGCTAAGGAACCGCGGTCTCATCAACGATCCAAGCATGTTCTTCGACGTTTCCATCTGATTCGTGAGATCATACATCGTGGTGATATGAAGATCGAGAAGGTCGCATCAGAGGACAATATTGCAGATCCGCTGACGAAAGCCATTCCTCAGTAAAAGTTTGAGCGACATGTACATAGTTCAGGTGTTAGATGCTTGAGTGACTGGCTATAGGCCAAGTGGGAGATTGTTGGACAATTATGACCCATAGTGTCACTATTTGTAAAAGACATTGTGTTTTTGTACAAATTAATTATGTAGCAATGGAAATTGCCTTTTATCATTTCGTAATTAGATTACTTAAATGTGTGAATGATGAAAGTCCTTATGATTAGTTCCGGATTGAGATGATATGAGACAGTATCAATACACGACGGTTTAATCAATAAATATCCCTAGTCGTATTATTATCGAGACTGGACATCGATAATGTGGAATAGACTAATATCGCACTTGTGCGTGTTATGGAAGCGTAACATCATAGTTCTCATATATTTAAGTATTGGATACTTATGCAAGTGTGGTAGGAGTTTGTGTTTTACCGATGGTACGGAAAACAACTTCGCTCTGGATAGACCCCCACAGAATCCCATTGGTAGTATGACTATGTGTCTATGGGAGTCCGCATCAAGGTAGGTGTATTTGGTCTTAACCTAAGACTTGCATCGCTAGTACTTACGACAATCGATACGCTTTGGTTTTGGTCGTCAAGGCCTTTAACAGGTTCTGTGTACTCCTCTTCTGGGTTTATTGAGAATCGTAGTGTATTGGGTGTGATGTCAAGATGGAAGTATCACTTCAGTCATATGGAGATGATGGTCAAGCAGGGATACAGAACTGGTTCTCTAAAAGGTTGCAACCATCGGGATAATATGACTAGGTCATGATTATCCGATAATAAAGAGACTAGTTGCTAGTGATCTGATATATGCTTCCTACGGGGCAGACAATATTCCAGCCCCAGGCCTTTCATTCTGATCATCATCATCATCATCATCATCATCATCATTGTTATTTTTCAAGGGTTTGATTATATAACTGAAAATTTCATTCTGCAGGGGGAAACATACAGAAGAGAGGTAGAAAAGATGGAGAGAGAAGTAAAGACAATGATTAACAATGTGGCCAAGCCACTGGATCAACTTGTGCTGATTGATACCTTGCAAAGACTTGGATTGGCTTGTCATTTTGATACTGAGATAAGCAGCATATTGCACAATATCTACAACAATAAAGATGATGAATGGAAAAAAGAAAATCTATATACAACCTCTTTAGAATTTAAACTCCTCAGACAACATGGTTATCATGTTTCTCAAGGTACGTACTGATGAAGGAATTTAAACATCATAACACAGCACAGAAGTTTTTAATTGTTGTTTTTGCAAGAATGCAGAGGTTTTTAATAGTTTTAAGGACAAGAATGGCAGTTTCAAGCTGTGCCTTTGTGATGATATCAAGGCAATGCTCAGCTTTTCACTACTAAACATCTTAAAGACGTTAACAGTAAGTGTGTGGATCTGAATATAGCAGCAGAGGAAGTAAAGGATGCGTTGGTGCTTCCTCTACATTGGAAGACGCCAAGACTAGAGACAAGGAGGTTCATAGATTTTTATGAAAGGAGAAAGGACAAGAACCACATGTTACTCCAGCTTGCAAAGTTGGATTTCAATATTGTGCAGGGAATTTACCTTGAAGAACTTAAAGAAATGTCAAGGTATATTAACTTTAATTTCTTTGCCCTTTAATAATGACCCAAAATTTTAGAGTTTTTTCAGAAGTTTGATGTAGATTTGATCAATTTTTTCCTTTGAAGTTGGTGGAAGAATACCGGCCTTGGAGAAAAACTGAGCTTTGCCAGGGACAGGCTGGTAGCATCATACGTATGGTCTATCGGGATAGCTTTCAAGCCTCAGTTATCGTTCTGCAGGAAGATACTTACGGAGGTCTTTGCTCTAATTACAGTAATTGACGATATTTACGATTTCTATGGTACCATTCCTGAACTTGAGCTCTTCACTGAAGCTGTTGAGAGGTTGGTGGTGATAATTAAATTTGCTTTCAATGAAAGCCACGGAAATCTGAAAACAACTTTGATTATCATTTTTTGTTTTATTTGTCAGGTGGGATATTAAAGCAATGAAACCGCTTCCAGATTGCATGAAAATATGTTTTCTGACTCTTTTTAAGGCTGTCAATGAAATGGCTTTAGATATTCTCAAAGAACATGGTTCAGATGTTGTGATGAATATAAAGGAAACGGTAACATATCAATTCTCCTATTGTATGTAGGATATTGTCATTTACATAATTCAGAAAAATAAAATGTTGTAATTACTTGGTGCTATATATGACATGTGCATCAGTGGGTAGCTTTATTACAAGCTTACATGGTGGAGGCAAAATGGTATCAGAATCAGCATAAACCAACGCTGGAAGAGTATATGAAGAATGGATGGATAACAATAGGAGTGCTAACAGCATCACTTAATGCATACCTGTCTTCAGGATGATTTGGGAACTTCATCTATATATAAAACCACCATTTCCTTTCTTTTATTCGATACACAATATAATTAGTTTAT
Organism: Zanthoxylum bungeanum; assembly: GCA_019454045.1. Lineage (NCBI taxonomy): Eukaryota > Viridiplantae > Streptophyta > Magnoliopsida > Sapindales > Rutaceae > Zanthoxylum > Zanthoxylum bungeanum. The sequence goes on from SKCR01042662.1 coordinate 21,535, forward strand.
GAATTAAGTGTGTTTTTTTTTTCCAATAATAGTATAGGACGAATTAAAGAGAGGTGATGTTCAAAAATCAATCCAGTGTTACATGAATGAAATTGGGGTCTCCGAAGAAGAAGCTCGTGAAATCATCAAGGAATTGACGAGACAGATGTGGAAGAAGGTGAACCTATACATAGCTGATAAAGGTTCGGATACCTTGTCTCATACTGTAGACACTTGCATTTTTGCATGAAAGCCCGATGATGAGCCTCGTTTGGAGGCACTACCCGATAAATTGCGGGAAATAGACGTCGGAAGGGAAAATTCAAAAATAAGTATGTCATCAGATTTAGTTCGTGTGCTTACTGCATGTGCGTTCGTCCAGCGTTCGGAAATGCGTTCGAACGGTAAACAGATTGCATGCGTTCGTGTAACGTCTGGAAACACGTTCGAACGATCATTTATGTCTCCGTTTTAATGTTAGCCTCGACCCAAAATCCCCACAAGCCACATGCCCAAGCACACCAAAGAACCAAGCCACACGCCCAAAGCCCACAAGCCTAATCCAAAATATTCAAACCACATTTAACACATGTTAAAATCCAATCAAATCCCCTTCCAAAATTAAATCAAATCCCCTTCCTAATCTAAATAAATCACCTTCCAAAATCAAAGATATCCCCCCACCAAAATACTCAATATCCTTTCCTTAAATAATTGAATTAAATGCATCCCATTTTATTGCATGATTTTGTTTCCTTTTGAAATCCCATGCACAAACAAATAAACCATAGCCCACCATTATAAAAAGAGACCAAAAACCAACCCTAATGGTCTCTTGGCTCTACACACATACAACTCTCTCGGCCACTCGCACCTTCTCTCCTCTCTCTCGGCAAACTAAGCAAAAAAACCCTCACCAAAGCCGAAACACCCAAGCAATAAACCCTCACCAACCGATCAGATATCCCTCACCGAGCAGCCACTCAAACTGCCCCACTGACCGACCGAAACTAGTCCCTAAAACACTCCCCAAATCGAGTCCAAAACAGTGAGTAAATCACCCAAAAAACAGTCCAAAATCACCAAAACAACAGTCCAAAATCATCCTAAAATAGTAGCCCTTAGCGCCGAGAATAACCCCATAAACAGTGATCGAAACAGACAAGCAAACATCAGCAAAAATAGTAAAGAAAACAGAGAAAACAGTAGTGGAAACAGTGGAGAAAAATATTGAACCAGAAAAATAGAAAAGGTACGAAGCATTAACCCTTCCGGCGACGACATAACGTACTTCCGAGGAGCAACTTAAAAGGTAAGACATGAGGGCACCCTTTATTACTTTTTTTTTATTTTGTAGTTTTGGATGCGGCACGCTCGGTTGGACATGAAATATGTCCAACTGGGTGTGCGAAGTCCTATATCAAAGACGACCAAACTCATGGTCACATCTTTCTTTAACGTTCCGTTATTTATTTATCGCACATTTATTTCATATTATTAGCCTTTTATTATTTCGCACTTAATTCACGTTTATCGTCGTTTTATTATCCCACATTTGTTTTGTGTTTTTTATCTTCCTTGTTATCTCGTATATTTGTCTCTTCGTTTATTTGTTGTTTTGTGCATTATCATACTTCACGTCTATTTTCATGATTGCATTGTGTTAACGCTTGAGTGTTGCCTCTCGTGGTATATCGGATGGAAATCCAGACATAAATTCCGTAGCCGAATCTGAATGGACGATAGTGCGGTCTGTACTTGGGATACAACTCCACATACCGCTTGGGAGAAACATTCCCGCATGCGTTTATTGTATTATGGATGCCACTTTCGTCATCCCGTTCGAACGCATTCCCGAACGCTACTCGAACACATGTATTCTGCCTCACCCCGTTCGAATGCGTTTCCGAACGCTACACGAACGCAGGAATTCTTGACAGGTTCCTTTATCATGTCCTAGGCATTTTTGTGTTTATTGTTCCGCTATTTATTTTATATGTGTTGTTTCTTTATTTATGCATTGTTAATCTAATGCGCATGGGCTAACTATGATGGATTAAAGGTCCTTTATTCGAGGGAAATACCTAAAGGCTACCTTTACCATGATATTGTGCCGCGCCGGACGAAGTATGCTTGATTGAATGTGAAATACGTTCAATCGGCATACGAGGTCCCATATAGATGTTGGCCTTGGTCGCATCTCTTTTATTATTACGTTCTTTACCTTTTGCGTTTCATTGCTTTATTTATTCATGCATTGTCATCTCGTGCCCATGGGCTAATCATGATGGATTAAAGGTACTATATTCGAGGAAAATGCCTAAAGGCTACCTTTACCACGATGTTTTGCCGCGCCGGACGAAGTATACTTGATTGAATGCGAAATACGTTCAATCGGGCTTGCGAGTTCCCATATAGATGTCGGCCTTGGCCGTATCTATTTTATTATTTCGTTATTTACTTTTCGCATGTCATTGTTTTGTTTACTTATGCATTGCAATCTAGTACGCATGGGCTAATCATATTAGATTAAAGGTCCTTTATTCGAGGAAAATACCCAAAGGTCATTTCTTCATGGATTCTCAAAATAAAATTTGAGACCCATTTTGAGAGTGTTTTCTGGCCTTGAATGAAGCTTAGATAATGAAGAAAACGTTTTCCCTCTTTTAATATACATAACCGACTTCACCAAGGGCATTTTTGTCCTTTGGAAAATTTTAATCAAATTAAATAATATAAGCTTTAATGTTAACAAATCACATTTGAACATTTAAGCTTAATAAATTCATGCCATTTGTACAAATATTAATTGGACAAATTTCATAACATTTATGAAAAAAGTTTAATTAATTAATTATTTAAATATTTAACAATTAAATATCCAAATAATCAATTAATATAATTATTATTATATATGTATCTTTATTTACAATAAATAACAAATACATATATTTATTGCATGTGTCAAAATCTCATTTGACGAATAATTAATGTGTATCTAATCGTATTATGTATCAAATACAAATACATAATAATTATTATCGGACAAAATCCCATAATGCATGTGTTATCGTTTAACCGATTAAACGATTCGAATTAACTCACTTAATCCGATGAAGTATTATGAATAATCCGTATTATTCATATCGAGTTGCCCAAGTGTTCAACGAGTACATTTCATATTGTGGGACACTTTAAGTTTAGGTTTATCCATCACGAAATCTAATTTTGTGTCCATAATCCACCCACTCATGGATTATGACGACCACAGATAATCTCGCTAAACTATGCAAGCCTAGGTCATTACATACGTATAATCCCTCCGTCACAGGCTATCCATATTATACCTGGGATATAGATGAGAACGTCAAATTCGTTCGGTATAATATAGTCGACTTTCAATTTACGATCTCTAAATAACACTCGGAACTGATTTCCGATGTTATACCACAGCCATGGATTTACTAGATCGTAAACACGTGAGGATGCCTATGCCCTGTACACATGACTGACGGATCCTATCTTGATACGCACTGGATATCATGAGCATCAGTCCACACCCAACGAACAGACGGATGTCTGATCATGAATAGATCGTTGACGTGGCTGCCATTAAAGTGTGGAGGATAACTCATATATCCCACTGTGGTATCTCATGTCAAATGACCACTATGCTCGCTTAACTCGTGAAGATTCCTATTGACGTTGGTGTACCATATATTAGGAAATCTTCAGTGAGTCGTTCAGTGTCTTATCAAATAAACACCTACATATCTATACGAGTCTCCCGAGACTCATGGTTCATTGGGATAAACCATCGGACCAAGTCACGATATACGACATGCACTGGTCTTAGCGGATTTTACTAACCGACATGTGTTAGTAAATCTTGACAAGGAACTTTATGTAAGGATATACATTTTATAATGTGCTTCCCAATGTCAATTACAAACTACGTTATAATTGCGCACTACATTGTAAATCCTAGGGTCTTTGTCTAATATACACGTATCACTAAACCAGATTTAATTTCGATCTAATCATAATCAGATATCTAATCATAATTAGATTGAATAAGAGTATAAAATACAAGGGTGCTACCATTAAATTAGTAATATTATGGAAAATAGATTTGCTCGTATCTATGAATCAGACATAAATACGATCACTCTGAGCACCAACCCTAACAATTTCTCCCACTTGCTCTAGTGCTAATCCACGGTTTCATATACACATCTCAATGTGTATCACATACCCGTGGCCCTCAAGAGCTCACCTAGCACTCAAGAGGTAGGCAACAACAAGTGAGCCCGCTTTAACAAATTGAGTCCGTCCAACAAACTCAATCGTTTTCCTTAGCCAGCATCATTCATATTCTGCATACATAAATACGATCTGGATTGGTACTCCGAGCACCAACCCTAACAGTTGGAAGCGAGAATACAACTGATAAGTTCGCAAAAGTTGAATCACTTGGTAAACTGAAGCTTTGTACGGCTTCAGTTGGTCTCCGAAACTGAGAAAAATGGAGATGGTGGTTACTAATGAGTTTCCATGCTTAAAGAGCTCGAAGATAGTTTTTTTACTGCATGACTGTTGAATTGTCTTCAAGTGGGAGGTTATTGATAAAGTCTTTGTGGAGTCAATTCTTTTCTCACATGGAAAAAAAATTTCAATAAATCCTTTTGGTAAGTAATTAATGCAATTGGTTGACATTAAATGTTTGTATCAAATGTAATTAGTTGGCATTAACTGTAATTGGTTGGCATTAAATGCAATTGGTTGGAGTAGTGAAAAATCTTGCATATAAATAGCTCCATTAGTGAGAGCTTAAGACATCTCAAAAATTTATGAGTTTCTTTCATTAGAGATAAAGAAAATCTCTAGAGTCATTTGAGAGAATTGGGATGAGATTGTGTGTGTGCAAGAAAAGTGTGTAAGAATGATTAAAAATAAAAGGAGAAAAAATTCCGTAGAATTTTTCTTGTGTGTTTCTTTTATTTTTTTTCTTCTAATCCTTAAGAGTGAGTATGAGTTATGAGTTAAACACTTATGTGCTCTGGTAATTGAGGATTTTTCCTCTTGTTATTCAATTATAGTGAAACTCAATAATCATAGTGCATGTAGCTTGTTAGGTCTAATTGACTGGGTGAACCATTATAAATTATGTGTCGTATTATTATATTTGGTTATTCTTTCCCGTTGCTGTCACTCGATAAATTTTGAGGTGTTAAAATCTCAACCGTAGATGTTTTGTACTCTTTCCATCATTCACTAGAGGTTCAACATTATCACTCTCCAAAAGTTCAACATTATCATTCTCCAAAGGTGCAACATTATCATTCAATTCATGCTCTTCACTATGACTGCCATTCCTTTGTTCAAGTCAACCAAAACTTCATTTGAACTTTCTATATGTCCTTTATTAACAAAAACTTCAGTATATCTCCCCTTTGAGATTGAGCAATAGCATTTAATCTTTTTTTCCCCCCTTTTCTCAAAACCAGAAGGATACTTTCTGGTCGAAGGCATGAAGACAAAAAAAATTCAACAACAATGATATGACTACCACCTAATAACAAAGATGTAAAAGATGACTTTAGCTAAATATCTAGATAACTCATTAACTTGCAAGCCAATAAAACAACTAATTAAAAATCACAAACTTAATACCATAAATCCACAATTGGAAAACATAACATTATGTTTTATCAAGCACATTTTAATCTGAATTTACCTTGAAGAATCAATAATCGTCAACCCCAAATAATTATCGAGCAAATTAAAAATAAAAATGGCGTTGGATTGATTAGAGAAAAGGGAAAGTGGCTTCGTATTTGGATTTTGGAGGAGTCCTAAGAAGAAAATTTAAATCTTTGAAATTGAATGAGACTAATTTTTATTTTTGAAGACAGCGAAATTATCGAACAAATAAAATTAATATTGAATTGATGGCAGAAAGCGGCTGGAGAGTGGAGACTGTCTTAATATCACCAGGAGTATGAAACGTTTGAATGAGATTTTTTTTGGGCCTAATCTTTTTTTTTTTTTTCGCTAGAGCCCCTTAATTTTACCTTGAATTCGAGGGCTCTAGCCGGTCATCTGTTTCGACTCTCCTCAGACCACTCCTGTCGATTCTGACAACACCGATCCAAAAAATAAAAAATAAATAAATTTCAAGCTGTTCAGCAATCATCAGAAGTGAAGACAGACTTTAGAGCTTCAGCAAAGCAATGTCCCTATTCGTAAACAAAGTATGAGTGTAAATGGTTGTGAGTAATCAATAAGAGGATTTCCCAGCGGCAAAACAGAGGAATATCACTCCAGATTCGAAGTACATAAACAATAAAGTTCTTTAGGTGAACACTCATTTGATATAATATCAGCCTCCAATTTCACTAATTAAAGGTTTCCCCATCTATCAGCTAATACCACTTCAACCAACAGAACCCAGTGTCAGATACTTATGTTCCGAATAACATTCATTTTTGGAAACCACCAGCAGTATCAATTATGTGAATGAGTACACCATTGTCCATCGGAAGTTCCCCTTCTTTAGAAAACCCAGCAGTCATTGACTCATACAATGAAATTTAGTTTACAAAAATTACGGTCCCATGCCCCCTATCATATAACAATCCCCATCCTCCCCATATGCTTTCCATAACAGATCACTTACGGCATCCCAAAATATATAATAGTTTAAACTTTAAATAAGGAATTGAAAAACATCTACATACAATGACAAAACCCGAAATTAACTAGAATAGGTTTTAATAAATTTACGGCATCCCAAATTTAGTTTACAAAGATTTATTTGTTTTACGCAATCTATTTTCATGCAGGCAAGAGCAAACAGCAATGCCGAACAAGGGAGAGGAGAAGGAAAACATAGTAACAGAAAAAGTTTAAAGATGCAGACAAGTATATGCTATTACAAGTACAATGGATTGGTCAAGGAAAAAAAAGTACAAAGAAACTGGTCTAACTTTAATTTGAATACCCATTTAACTAGAAAGACACAGTTATATATGCTTTACATTAAGGAAACAAACAGCCTCAAGCTGCATCAACTCATCAAGATGCAATATTCAGAATTCAGAATTCACCATCAACAGCAAAAAGACAGAAACCATTCCTACAGATTAAGAAATAACATAATATTATTCGCTAAGAATAGACAAAACTTTAAGAAACAACAATTTAGAGGTCACTGCTAAATAATTAAACCAAATTAAGCACAACAAGAACACGAAATATATTTTTCTAGCTATGGGAAGATTAAACTACAATCCATCCGGACAAAGATACTGACACCAATACCATAGGTCATAGCAATCAACAGAACTAAACACGAAAAGCAACTAATAACTTAATTGATATTCTCAAACCAATAACTGCAAGAACCATAACTTATACCTATAGATAACCAGCACCTTAATTACTAGAAGACTTCATTGCATCCAAAATCAACTTTGCCTGCTCATTTATCAACTCATTCCGCTGCACGAACAACTCCAACTGTGCAAGCAGTAAATTCTTCCACCTTTCCTCCAATTCTAGCTTTTTCGCTCCTCCAATGGTGTTCAATCCATCATTGACCACAAACTCTTCCAAACCAGCCACACCAATACTCTTATCAAACAAAGCCTTCTCTTCCTCTCTCTCTTTCAAATTCACAGACTTGACGCCAGCATTCCCTTCTTTATCATTATCAACTTCCATCATATCTCCTTTGGCCCCATCAATCAACTCTGCTTTCAGAGCAGCCAATAAATTATTATTCCCTTTTTGGTTCTGAACCTTTTTCGGTTTCCCATCAGTCTTAGCAGTAGATTCAATGACTCTTCCAGTGTTTTCACTTCCCCATAACGTTTTAGACAAATCATAAGCTTTCTGCTCATGTGGCTTGGAAAAAGTAGGATCTTTTCCTTTCTTTATAGCTTTTCCATGATTATTCTCATACTTTTTCTTCAATCTCTTAATCTTATCCACCACTTGAGCTTTATTAACATCCACATGAAGCGATTTCTTGATATAATCATAAAAAGCTTGCGTATCTTGAATCGGATCAAGACCCTTTTTCGTTGAATACTCAATCATTCCCTTCAGCACATCAATTTCATCATCCTCACTCCACAGCCGTTGAAAAAGCTGCTTCTTGGGATCCTCTCCGGACTTTTTCTGTTCCTCCCCATCCAGATCTGCGTCCGGACCCTTCTTTTTAGCTCGTTTCGAGCCTTTCACAGGCCTCCTCGGTCTCATTCGGGCGTTTTGACACAGGTTTCGACCTGGGTTTGGTCGCTTTCGGGGTTTCTTCCATACGCTTGGTGGCTATCGGCTTCGGAGTAGCATCGGGTTCCGACTCGGATTCTGATTCCAACTCGGAATCTTCAGTGCTGGTGGACTTAGCCTGAGGGGTAGCTGGGGTAGTTTCAAGCTTTTTCACCGCCGATTGTTTATGGGTTTGTTGCGGCGGAGGAGACAACGCTTTTTCCGGCTCTTGATTGTCTTCCTCTTCATCGTCATCGGATGACGACACCTCTTCTGAATGATCGTTTTCTTCTTCCTCTTCTTCTGATGAAGCAGCAGCTGGTGGTTCTTCCATTGGGTTTGGTTTCTTCGGTGCCATAATAATAATGAGACAGAGAAGGTCTGTGAGAGAGATGACACCGAGGGCTAGGGTTTGGGAGGTTTATAATAACAGTAACGGCTAAGACTAAAAAACTAGGGTGAACATAATTTCGGTTCAAACCGCAACCCGACCCGAACCGCACCGACTCGAAAGGAATCGTGCGGTTTGAAAAAATATTGAAAATGATATCAGGTCAGTCTAAACCGAACCATAAATTTTTGGTCGGTGCTCGATTTTGACCCAAACCGCGACCCGAACCACACAAACCGCAAATTGTGACGTGAATCGCGACTCGAACCGCCTAAACCACCGACCCGCGTTCAAATTAGACATTATTTTATATTTTTCTTCTTCTTAAACCATGAAATTTAAGATATTTAATGATCATATGACAATATACAATGTATAAATGAAAATTATGTATTTTTCTCTTCAATTATTATGTGAAAACACACAAAACTTTTTAAAAAAATTTCTATTCCAAATCATCGACCCGAACCGCCCAAATCGCCGAACCGCCAACCCGCACGGTTTGAAGTGTAAAACAAAAAAACCGACCCGAACCGCACCGCGAACACCCCTATAAAAAAAACCACTCTAATTGTACAATCAAAGTTGTACAAATAAAGTTGCTTATAAAGTTGATTATTCCAATAATTATTAATAATTTTGGTTATACTATGAAAATATTTATTTTAATATCAATGTTCATCCATATAATTTCTATACATTCAACTCATGATTATTGATCTCCCCATTATCCCTTATTATCTCCCAATATAATCCACTTTGCTTTATATTTATTAATCATTACTTTATGAATTATGATAATAAGCTTATAAAATGAGGATTTACCTATGTCATTTGTACTCTTGAAAGAGTACATAATAAGATATGAAAGAATGAATTCATATTATCTTTATAATTTCTTATTTGCTTTTATAATTTAACATATTATCAGCACAAATCTCTATATACAAGAGATAGTATGACAAATCTCTCTCTTGTGATCTTTCTCTCAAAAGTATGAAAATCTAATCAAAATATATATCTCATTTAATTATTATATCTAACAATTATTTTGATTTGAGAAATTGAATAGACTTATTTTAATTCGAATTATTATTCTGCTAAATCAAATGTAAATGATGGATTGATAATTGTTGTAATTGTTGGAGTTGGTGTTTGGAGTACCAATCCGAATTGTATATTTTATTATTTATTAACAAAATAACTATATTTTCATTTCATACCTTAATAATGGTATTGTCATTATGCGTATTAGATTGTTGTATAGATATGTTAAGAATGACATTGACCTTAGAATAGTCTTGTAGTAATACTGGACACTAGGTGGTCTAACATTGAGATAAGTATTACTATTCTAAATTATTCTTAAAGTAAATATTTCTAATCTTTGATTTTGGAATATAGTCGAATTCTTACAACCTAGAAGACTAGCACATTTCGTATATTGGAATTGGAGTTCCAATGGTTTAACTCGATGTACCATGAGTTTTGGAAACTCGTATAGACATGTGGATATTCGTTGAAGCGAATACTGAATGACTCATTGGTGATTCCTAATAGTTGGAAATACACACCACCGTCAATAGGAATCTCCTAGAGTTGAGTAACATATGTAATCCTTTGACTATAGGATAACATTGATTTTGTGTGAGATCCTCCACACTTTGATGCCATATATGTCAGAAATCTTTCATGGTCTGGCCTTTAGATGTTCGTTGGGTGTGGACCGATGCACTCAGTAATCAAGTGCGAAGCAAGATAGGATCCGTCGGCCCGTATGTGTACCATAAGAGGTTTAGGTATCCATGTGAGTAAATTCATGATTCTTAAAGCATTTGCCAAAGTCGATCATCTAGGGTGGATCGCATCAGTTATAAGGAATCGTGGACATGTCGACATGGGATGTGCGCCTCGGAAACTTGATGGGGTATTCTATGTTTCCTAAGCACAACTCGAATTGCCTATGATGGAGAGATTGTTAAACATATGTGATAACCTCGACTTGTATAGTTCAGAAAGGTCGTTCATGTTCTTCATGAATTCGGAGGTGACCGATTTGCGTACATATTAACTAGGCTTATATGGCGAACATGTCTGAACTTAGAGAGTCCCAATATGAAGTGTACTCGTTGAACACTTGGGTAGCCGATTAATTTTGATAAATGATAATATTCGATATTATAATTATCAACTAAGATAATCAAGTGTTATTGGATAACATTGATTATTTACTTTGACCTAATTGGATTAATTGGATTAATTCAATAATTACAAAAGGGCTTAATTGTAACATAATAATTATCTCTACCATCTGAGGATATTATTGTAATTGTAAGTATGTAATAATAAGTGGTTTTTGTTTGATTTAATTGGATTAAATCAAAGTGGAAAATATTTAACTAATTTATTTCCTAATCACTGGCTTGATTTAATTGGATTAAATCAAAGTTTGAGACAATGGAGATTAGTCACACCTAATTATACATATTTGGAAAAATTGGATTAATCCCACATAAAAGTTGATTACAACTTTTATTAATTAAAAATTGCCTAAATTTTGCTATAAATAGCAATCTTTAGGAATGTTTTAATTACAAGTATAAGTATAAGCAAAAGCTTGAGTACGCTGAACACAAGCAATTCTTGAGAGATTAGCCTAAGTTAGAAAAGTGTTTAGAGAAGCTTGTGAGGTCTCTACAACATTTCATTTAGGAGAAATCTAGATTGGATCTTGAAGTGAAGCTTGCTAGCATTGGAAATCAAGATTAGATCTTGATGTCAAGCTTGTACACCTTGAAGGTTCTCCAACGATTTCAACAAAGGAGAAGTAGATTGGATCTTGCATCAAGCTTACTAGGTAATGTTTGATTTTTTCCTAAGCTATGTTCTTTTGTGTATTGGAAGCATGATCACATAGCTTAATGTTAAAATAAGCTAATTAATTGTGTAAGGATACTTTGGAAGTATAAACACAACATGCTTATAAATTAGGTCAAAGATGTTTATGTTGGACATGAAACAATTAATAAGTGTTTGGAACTCTAGATTAAAGCTTAGAGTTATGGCTACCATTCTAGATTCACTTGACCACCTTTAGGTGAACTAGAATTGTTTGTGAGACATTTCTAATTGGGATTCTAAAATGTTTTTTGATAAGATTCAAACAAATGCATATAAGTATTTAAAATACATGTATGCTAGTTGTATAACATGTGTTGATGTTGGTTTTGATTTTAAAATTGGTTTTAATGTCTATTGAAATGATAGGAGAAAATTGGAAGTGTTTAGGATTGGTTTGAACTTGAAAATTGCTCACTGCCCAGACGAGCGTCGCAACACGTACCTTCCAACGTCGCGACACAGAGCATCAGACCTCCCAGTGTCGCAACTCCCAGCCTTCCGCGTCGCGACGCGCTGACGTTCAGCTCTCGGAGTTGCTCTCGACAGTTTGAGCGTCTCGACTCCCAAAGCCCGCGCGTCGAGACACCGAGGGCTGATGAACACTAAAACTTCATTTTATCCGTTTCGGAGCATCCAGACTCGGATTGGGTCCCCGATATTTCCTACGGACTCGTATCGGAATGTAGTTTTCATTAACATGCTTTAAAATATGTTAAAATACACATATCTTTGATATCCTTGGGTTAGAACCACTTTTGATGTTCGGGGTACCGATCCGACCCTAGTGGTTCCACAATTACCCCAACAGAATGGTATCAGTAGCAAGGCTTAACCACACAACACATATTTTTGAATCTATGACATAGTAATTTTAATTTAATTATGCATAAATCATATTGGATATGTATTGCATGTTTTAAATTAAAACTTTGACCTAAATAAGTTAATGACTTGATTGTCATAAATCTTCCGTGATTAGGTGATTACTTTTAAGTAATAAGTATTAATAATGTTAGAGCACTATTGTATGGTTCGCCTTGTCAATACAGAGATGAATGAGTTCTTACTACTAATTTCCAAGACCGTCATTATGGTGAGGGTATTAGTGCTCGGAACTTAGGTCGCTCCGGTAAAATATTAGATGTAGCGTGATGAGTTAACGTAGTCACCCAATACCACCATTATTGTGAGTGTGTACATACGATGCTCATTAATGCACATTGACAAGTATACATCTAGAATACGTCTTAATCCAAAACCGTCGATAGTGTGAGGATAAGAAACGGTTCAGGACCAAACTAGGAGTCATATGAATGTGATTGACCTTGAGGTCTACCTAATGAGTTTATAATGCCAAGACCATCGATAGTGTGAGGCTCGAGTAAATGTCATGGGATCCACTTCCTGTTGTGGATTTTTGATAGTCAAATTCCTATTTTTTTGTTAAGGGAGATTACAGAATTACGTAAAGTAGTGAGAGTGCATTAATAGATTTAAAATTTCATAATCATTTAGTGTTGTTATTTTGATAATGAAAAATATTCTTCTACTATTTAAAATTTTGTATTGTAGATGGCTGCCGTTAATCTATTGATGAGACTTTTGGATAAGAATAAGCTAAAAGTAGCCGAGAACTATTTCGAATGGGAAATGAACATACGCCTTGTCTTGGAGTTTGAGAATTTGACTTATGTTACTATCAATCCACTGTCTGTTTAAATCGATCCTGACTCTACTTCAGAAGAGCGAGAAACTTTTAATAGATGGAAGGATGATAACCTGAAAGTGAAATCCTACATCTTGGGATCGATGGTTCCAGATTTGCTGAGACAGCACATAGAAGTACCGGATGTTTGGAGCATTATGAGAACACTTAAGGAGTTGTTTGAAGTAAATCAAGAGATCAAAATTTATCGGAGGTCTAAGGAATTGTTCTATGTTGAACTCAAGGATGGAGGAGCTGTCAGCATTCATGTTTTGAACATGATCGACCAAATCTGATATCTGGAACGACATGGCTTATCGATTAATGAACGGCTAGGCCGTAATTTGATTATGTCTTCTTTGCATGGATCTTATGCTGACTTTGTATTAAACTTACATATGCAGTCGATGCAAGCCACCTATGAAGAACTTCATAACATGTTACGCATAGATGAGCATAATATGAGAAAGACCACCCCACCTAGAGAGATAATTGAACGAAAAGACATAATGGTATTGAAGGTTCAAGGACTAGACAACATAGGAGACCCACTTACAAAGGCCTTACCTCCTAAGTTATTCGATAAATATATAAAGGAGATGGGACTGCGGTACCATCCAGATTGGCGGTAAGCAAGAGGGAGTTTGTTAGAGTTGGTGCTTGGAGTGCCAATCTGAATTATACATTTTATTATTTATTAATAAAATAACTATATTTTCATTTCATAGCTTATTAATGGTATTGTCATTATGTATATCAGCTTGATGTATAGATATGCTAAGAATGACATCGACCATAGAATAGTCTTGTAGTAATAATAGACATTAGGTGGTCCAATATTAAGATAAATATTACTATTGTAAACTATTCTTAAAGTAAATATTCATAGTCATTGGTTTTTGAATACGGTAGAATTCTTATAACCTAGAAGATTAGCACATGTCATATATTGGAATTGGAGTTCCAATGGTTTAACTCGATGTACCATGAGTTTTGGAAACTCGTATAGATATGTGGGTATTCGTTGAAGCGAATACTGAATGACTCATAGGTGATTCCTAATAGTTGGAAGTACACACTACCATCAATAGGAATCTCCTCGAGTCGAGTAGCGTATGTAATCCTTTGATTATAGGATAACATTGATTTTGTGTAAGATCCTCCACACTTTGATGTCATGTATGTCAGAAACCTTTCATGGTCTGGCCTCTAGATATTCGTTGGGTGTGGACTGATGCACTTATTAATCAAGTGCGAAGAAAGATAGGATCCATCGGCCCGTATGTGTACCATAAGAAGTTTAGGTATCCATGTGAGTAAAGTCATGATTCTTTAAGTTTTGGCCATAATCGATCACCTAGGATAGATCGCATTAGTTATAAAGAATCGTGGACATGTCAACATGATATGTGCGCCTTGGAAACTTGACGGGGTATTCTATATTTCTTCACCACAACTCGAATAGCCTACGATAGAGTGATTGTTAAACATATGTGATAACCTCGACTTGTATAGTTCAGAAAGGTCGTTCATGTTCTTTGCGAATTCGGAGGTGGCCGAATTGCGTACATATTAGCTAGGCTTATATGACGAACGTGTCTGAACTTAGAGAGTCACAATATGAAGTGTACTCGTTGAGCATTTGGGTAGCCGATTAATTTTGGTGAAAGATAATATTTGATATTATAATTATCAACTAAGATAATCAAGTATTATTGGATAACATTGATTATTTACTTTGACCTAATTGGATTAATTGGATTAATTCAATAATTACACAAAGGGCTTAATTGTAAAATCATAATTATCTTTACCATTTGAGGATATTATGGTAATTGTAAGTATGTAATAATATGTGATTTTGGCTTGATTTAATTGGATTAAATCAAAGTGGAAAATATTTAACTATTCCATTTCATAATCCTTGGCTTGATTTAATTGGATTAAATCAAAGTGGGAGACAATGAAGATTAGTCACACCTAATTATACATATTTGGAAAAATTGGATTAATCCCACATAAAAGTTGATTACAACTATTATTAATTAAAAATTTCTCAAATTTTGCTATAAATAGCAAGCTTTAGGAAGGTTTTAATTACAAGTATAAATATAAGCAAAAACTCGAGTAAGCTAAACACAAGCAATTCTTGAGATATTAGCCTTAGTTAGAGAAATGTTTAGAGAAGCTTGTGAGGTCTCTACAACATTTCATCTAGGAGAAATCAAGATTGGATCTTGAAGTGAAGCTTGCTAGCATTGGAAATCAAGATTGGAACTTGGAGTCAAGCTTGCACACCATGGAGGTTCTCCAACCATTTCAACAATGGAAAAGTAGATTGGATCTTGCATCAAGCTTATTAGGTAATGTTTGATCTTTTCCAAAGCTATGTTCTTTTGTGTATTGGATGCATGATCACATATCTTAATGTTGAAATAAGTCTAATCAATTGTGTTACGATACTTTGGAAGTATAAACACAAAATGTGTATTGGATCTTTTCCTAAGCTATGTTCTTTTATGTATTGGATGCATGATCACATATCTTAATGTTGAAATAAAGCTAATCAATTGTTTTAGGATACTTTGGAAGTATAAACACAACATGCTTATAAATTAGGTCAAAGATGTTCATGTTGGACATGGAACAATTAATATGAGTTTGGAACTCTAGATTAAAGCTTAGAGCTATGGCTACCAATCTAGATTCACTTGACCACCTTTAGGTGAACTACAATTGTTCATGAGACATTTCTAATTGGGATTCTAAAATGGTTTATGGTTAGATTCAAACAAATTCATATAAGTTTTTAGAATACATGTATGATTGTTGTATAACATGTTTTGATGTTGGTTTTGATGTTAAAATTAGCTTTAATGTGTATTGAAATGATATGAGAAAATTGAAAGTGTTTAGGATTGGTTTGAAAATTAAAATTGCTCACTGCCTAGGCGAGCGTCGCGACACAGACCTTCCAGCATCGCGACACAAAGAATCAGACCTCCCAGTGTCACGATGCTCAGCCTTCCACATCGCAACACGTTAATATTTAGCTCTCGGAGTTGCTCTCAGCATTTTGAGCGTCTCGACTCCCAAAGTCCGCATGTCATGACACTGAGGGCAGATGATTACTAAAACTTCATTTTCTCCGTTCTGGAGCATCCAAACTCCGATTGGGTCCCCGGTTTTTCCTACGGACTCGTATCGGATGTAATTTTCATTAAATACTTTAAAATATTTTAAAATACACTTATCCTTGATATCCTTGGGTTAGACCCACTTCCACTGTGTGGGGCACCTATCCGACCCTAAGGGTTCCACAATTGCCCCAATTGTAATGATCACCAAGGCTTTGTAAATTAGAAGTGTTTATTAACAAATATTCAGTTTAGGCCTAATTAGATTATTGACTTGGTTGTTTCATTCTCAACTTTTAGTGTCCATTTATCAAACATTTGACGAGTTTTATGTTGAGATTAATGATATTGTTAATTTTAGTTTTAACTTCTTTATTTTTTTAAATGAAATTCATTCATAACTAGAGCAACGAAGATACAAAAGGAGGGAAGGATTCCTTCCAAATACCACAACAATTAATTGTTAAAGCAAGTCTAGCTAAGTTATGTGCGATCGTGGTACAGACTCTAGGTCTGAACTGAACCATGATCTGGTTCGAAGGGGCAATCGCTTCTTGGTTATCACTAATCACCAAAGCAATTTCTTTGGTACTCTAAGTCTTACCAAGTACCAAATTAACCACATTTAACGCATCAGACTCAATTACAATAGGCAAAGTTTTAGCCTCAATAGCTAGATTTATCCCCCATAAGATAGCTTCGACTTCCACCTGTTCAATATCAGATCCCTCTAAACTCTGTTGAATAGTCACTGCCTTCATACTTCCCGCGTTGTTCTTAATTACCACCCCAATCCCGCCACGGATCCCATCCAGAGGCAATGAGCTATCAACAAGAGCTCTAAAATAAAGATTTTGGGCATGTTGCTTTCCATCAGCAACACCTCTGCCTCTCTCAAAAACCAGAAGATCATCATGTTAGCACGCTTTAATGGAGGAGGAGATGAGACTTTCTGCAGTTGAAATAACTCTTACCGTATTAGTCTTAAGGTTCTAAAATATATAGTTATTCCTAGCTCCCCAACAACTCCACATAATAGCTGCAAACAGGATCCTGTCAATCTTCGACAAAGATTTCCAACATATCCTCAGAAGTTCACCAATACCCTTTCCCGTAATATTTTTAATGATAGTATACCAGCTCGTTTCTTTCCAGCAAAGTTTTGAGGTATTACACCTAAACAAAGTATGAAAAACTGTCTCTTCTTCTCTGAAACACCTAGGACAAATATTATGATTAGTGATCTTCTTCAAATGGAGCTTCACAGACACTGGCAGCATGCCACGACACGCTTTCCATACGAAAATCTTTATTTTTTCTAGAGCCTCAATACCCCAAATATCATTCCAGAGTTCAGAACTTCCTCTTGAATTTGCAGCCTCATGGGATTCATGTATTTGAATACCAAAGTGATATGTGCTTTTTACTAAAAAAATTCCTCTCCTGTAAAAATTCTAGCATAACTGATCTTCTGTGTTTCACCTCAGCAACAAAATCCTCGTGATTTCCTCGACATCCATTCGGCAAAAAATGTTCCTTCAGGATACCCATGTTCCATCTATTATCTTGAGTCAGGAATGCAGCCACCTTAGTATCTCGAGGGAGCGAGGGAACTGATATAGGCCGAAAAAAGTAGGTCTAGGGATCCATTTGCTGTTATACACAGAGGATGTAAGCCTATTACCAATTCGCCATCTAACCTCTCTTTTTTTCAGAATCTTTCTACCCCACAACAAGCTTCTCCACAGAAATGAAGGATTGGACCCTAGAGAGGCCTCCATAAACTCGCTCTTATTAAAATACATGGCCTTCAAAATTCTGACTACTAATGAATCAGGATGCTTCAGTATTCTCCAGCCCTACTTAGCCAACATTCCTTGATTAAAGGTACTAAAATCTCTGAATCCAATACCCCCATCTCTCATGGACTTACTCATTGTCTTCCAACTCATCCAATGGATTTTCTTTTTCGAGTCAGTAAGATCCCTACCAAAATGCATTCATAAGCCTTTGGGTCTCTTCACATAATCCCATTGGAAGTCTGAATACACTAATGAAGTAAGTTGGAATTGCTTAGGCTATGGCTTTGAGCAGCACCTCTCTGCCTCCACAGGAAAATAACTTATTTTGCCACTGTTATCTTGTTATTGATCCTCCTCTGTAAGTCATTGAACAAAACTCGTTTATTCCTTCTAACCAATGCCAGTAAACCCAAGTAACTGTCATGGCACGCCAACGTTCTGAGGCTAAGGATCCTTTTAATTTCTTCTCTTATAACTTTACTGTTGTTCGGGCTAAAAGTTAAGGCTGACTTCTCATAGTTAATAACTTGACCCGATGCCTCCGAGTAATATACCAAAAAATTCTTGAGATATTCGCATTCCTTAACCTTCGCCTCTATAAACAATAGGCTATCATCGACAAAGAACAGATGAGTGATGGACATTTTCCTGAACTTAACGCCTATAATACTCTTCTCTATTTCGGCTAGATGGAGTAATGCAGATAAAGCTTCAGCACAAAGAATGAAAAGGTAAGGAGAAATAGGACACCCTTGTCTGAGACCCCTTTCGGGGGTTATCGACCCCTTGATCTCCATATTGATGAGAATTGAAAAACTGGAAGTATTGATGCAATTACGAACAAGGATTCCCCACTGTTCAGGGAACCCCAGCCTATCTAGAACTCGATCAACAAAAGTTCATTCAATTTTATCATATGCCTTACTGATGTCCAATTTAATTGCTACACCCCTGAACGTCCAGCCTTCATGTTCTTCAGTCTATGGAGCCCTTCAAAACCCACTATAACATTATCTGAATCAGTATATGCGGAACAAAGGAAATTTGGTTCTCTGATACTAAGCTGTTAGGACATGCTTCAATCTGTTAGCTGCTGCTTTCACAATAATCTATATACAACATTTGAGAGGCTGATGGGTCTATATTGTGTGATATGTTAGGGATTCTTCACATTTGGAATAAGGACATGAGGGTGTGGTTAAGGGGTTAATTTTAGTTTTAACTTAGGTGAGACTATTCATGTGAATAAGATATTGGGATATATTGACCGGCGTAAACACACACGTATAACGCAAGCGTACGTATCGTTCAAGTAGTATAAAAATATCGATCCCACGAGGACTTAATATCTAATCTATTAATTTTATGAGGTCAAATGATTACTAGTATCTAACAGGTTGTTGGTTGATTTAAAATGGTGATGATTCTAAATTTAAAAACAAGTAAATAAAATTGTTCGAAAGTATATTAAGAAAATTCAATATTAAAAACTATCTAGGGTTGTGATTTCTTCCAATATCATTTTAAAGATGAAGTGGTTATTTTATGTTTGTGTAATAAATAGGTTTACTAACCTGGAACACTAAATTATGCAAAAGCCTATGTCGATGGTCAGACGCAAATACCCAGTTTAACCCAATTGAACCATATGTCTATGTCAACCAAATTATCTGGATTCATTAAGTTTAAGTTCCAATTATGGCTACCCCCGCCCGACAGGTATATTCCTATCCTGTAAGGAAATCTATTAAAGGGTTATCTATCCTCAAGGAAGATCGTGGGCTATTGAGTCTAAGGCTGAAACCTAAAATCCCTATGTCTAGTTCATTTTAGATTTACCAGATCAATTTTATTAATGGCCAGTTAATGAAAAAATATAAGATTAAGACTCAATAAATAAATCTTTATAATACCCAAACTATAATCTAACCCCTTATAAACCGATGATATTAAAGTCATCACAACCCCAGATAACTAATTTAGTTACAACACATAACTAGGGCTAGTAAAAACTTGAAAATAAAAGACATAAAGTAAAAATGCGGAAAAAGTAAATACTGAAAAGTAAATTACAATAAAATAAAATGCTAAGGTAAAAGGAATTACTTTTACTACTACTAATTAGATATCTCCCATAATATAATATATAAACTTGTGATAACATTACCAACCAGCCATATAGGCGATATCCTGATTAAGTCAAATTAAGTCCAACCAGCCATTAAGGCGGTAAAAGATTTGTCCATGAACCTGCCATATAGGCGGTAAGAAAGTTTAATTACCAACCGACCAATCTGGCGGTATCCTTGATTAGTCAGGTTTAAACCAGATTAAAATGAATTACCAACCGACCAATCTGGCGGTATCATTTTTAAGTCAATATTTTAAATAGTGAATATATTATATTTAAGGGAGATTAATCTAAATAGCAATAGTAAAAGAATTACCTTTCACCATAGCTGGGGAAGTTACTCCTCATGGTAAATAGTAAAAACTGTAAAAAGTAAAAAAACAAGTAAAATACTATTATTACAAAACGTAATTAAAAATAATTACAAAACTAAAAACTAGAAAACTAAAAATTAAAAGAAAGTAGAGAGAGAAACTCTCTCTTTACATCAAAGAGATGAGAGAGAGTGGTACATCTGAAACTGAAATTTCACGCTCTATTTATAGGGGTCAGTAGGGGTCGCGTCGCGACGCCCAGCTCGCATTTCAACGCCAGATTTGTCAACGTGGCACGCTGTGGTTCGTCGGTTGCAGATTCTGGATAAGGTGATAAGGTGACACGTGGCAGAGTGGTTGATGCTCAATTATTGTTACACGTGGCATCTTCTGATTGGTCGGCTAGATTTTTATCCGCCACGTGTCAGATAAGGATTAGATAGTCAATAATTGATGCTGACGTGGCGGTGACGTGGCGGTGACATAGCGACACGTAGGAAAGGGACTGTCGGCACCGTAGGATTACGACACGTGGCACTTCCTGATTGGCTGATGATGATGTGGCGGTGAGGTGGCAGTTTGACTTGGTCAACCTGGTGATGTGCTGATGACGTGGCAATGACATGGAGTGACACGTGGCACACGTGGCGATGATGATTGTCGGCACCGTATGATGATGACACGTGGCACGACACATGTTAGTAGATCGACTGTGATGGTGACACGTGGCACGATGCATGTTAGCAAAGTCAAACTTTTCTCAGATTCTGACACGTGGACCCGGCGCACGTTAGCACTGTTCGGCGCATGTTAGGCGTCGCGACGCGGGAAATTACCAAAATGCCATTTTCGTCCAATTTTCACTGTTTTGGCCCAAATCACCTCCAGAATGTCCTGAAACTTTATTTATCTACAAAATAACACAAAACACATCAAAATATTCACAAAACTCAAGAAACTATACAAAATATTAGGTTAAATGAGTGGGAAATAGTGATAGATTTACCACTCATCACACCCCCAAACTAACATTTTGCTAGTCCTCGAGCAAAACATAAAATAAAATAACATAATAAAATTTACTAAGCCACTTTCGTAGGGATCACGGTTGCATTTAGCGTATGCAACAAGCCTTTAAACCCCTAGGTGTCCCTAGTGGACGAGTTGTAGTCTCGTGAGGGTTTACAGCAATGATACCCACAAACATTTTACAAAAGTAAAAAGGTAGTAAAACTAATGCACACAAAAGCAAAAAGACAAGCGAAAAGAGAATAAAGAAGTTAGTAACTAATCAGGTGAAACTTATACTCCAAGTTACTAGTTTTTTTGTTTCTTTCTAAATTACAGAATAAGAAAAATTCTCCGATTATTTTTTACCATTCTTCATATACACAGCCAACAAGATATTAATCAACTCATTTTTGCCCACAACAGTCATAAGTGCAGTTGATAAAAGAGTAATATTTTTGTCCTAAAGTTCTATCACATTTCAACACCATTTGGTAGCAATGAAATATTTTTTCTGATTTTTCTGATTTTTTTTCTTTGATTTTTCTCTATTTTTTATTTATATACAATATCTTCCATCTATGTAGCGAGTGTTGGGTCGGTGGCTCCCAAACCAGTTGGCTTTAGGGCACCAGGTGTTAAGACACCCCTACGGACTTAATTACTCAGACTTCAGATATATATATTTTTTAGCAGCATCTTTGATCCATGTAGCGAGCTTTGGGCCAGTGACTCCCAAACCAGTTGTTTTAGGGCACTAGGTGTTAAAACACCCTTACAGACTTAATAACTCGGATCTCAGATTTTTTTTTTACTCCATTGCTTTTTGAGATGCTTCCTCCAATTAACTAGAGCACTGAATATTACAAACTTTTCAATTACAGTTCATGTCCGTATGTTTCTATGTATGTTGATAATATTTGCTAACTGAACATACGAAGATCCATTTTAGTCCGTTTTATGGAGAATTTACAAATTAAATTTAAAAAAAGGAAATAAACAAAAATTAACTTATTTCGAAAATAGGCTTGAGATACGTCTCAGGAGTGGAAACTCCTTACTCAGCTATCTCTTACCAAATTCACATTTTTAGTCAAAATAAAAACAAAAACGCAAAATATTTTTGTAATTTTTGAAAAATTTTCAATTTTTTTTTATTTTTCGAAAAATTTTAGACTAAAAATAAAAACAACTCACAAACTAAAAATATCAACTAATTCCCTCCTCAAACCTAAATGAGACATTGTCCCCAATGTCTTAAACAGTAGAAGAAGAGTTTAGGAGATAATACCTGGTTAGCTGAAAATCTACAGGAAATTAAACGTTAAGATCCAGATTAATCCGACGCCTCTTACCACGATCGTCCTTGAACCAATTTATCTTTGAAAGGATAGGGTCAACTCATGGCTAATAGGCTATGAGTTGGTCTATTAGATCCGGAGTAGTTCTGGCAGTAAAGAAGAGTTCTTTTAAAGGTTTTGACACGAACCCATTTCTCCGAGCATCATCAAGAAACACACAAAGAAAATCATAAAATCCATCAACGTTAAACAGCCCAATTGGTTTCTGGTGTATGTTCAGGTTCGCCCAAGATAATACTATAAAAATTTCCTCTAATGTGCCCAAGCCACCTGGCAAAGCAATAAAAGCATCAGCACGATTAATCATTTCTACTAATCGTTCATACATACCTGGCACGATCAGTTCCTCTCCGTTTGATGGTTCAATAAGATTTGCTTCTGCCAAGGGTTTGGAATGATTCCCAAAACGTGACTTCCTCCTCTCTTCCTGTACGGCCTTGAAACGATCTCATTAGTCCAAGATTGCCTCCGCCATATATTAAGTGCATATTCCTTACAGCTAAGACTCGACCCAATTCCTGTGCTGCTTCTACGTATTGTGGTTTAGTACCAACACTACTACCGCAAAACACACAGATGTTTTCAACTCGTCTTCTTGAAATGGCTTCCATGTTTTACTCTGGATGTCTTCAAAAGTGCAATGATGAGTTGAATTTATAATACCTGAAATGGGTGAGTAAAATAATAGCACTAGTACCTGCCAAATGACAATTATTAGTTAAACAAATCGTGATAGTCAAAGAGGTCTGGATCCTGTCGGAGAAAACCAAAACAAATTACAATTATTAGGAAAAGACAAAGAGATATAATATTTACAAGAAAAGTAGCGGCTTGATCGACGTCTATGCGTCAGGGACAAGCTTCCCATCTAATTTTCTTATAAATTGGCAAACAAGGTCTTTTTGAGTCAGATTCCCGATTCTTAACAGTTGCCTTTCTTTTTGAAATTGTGTATGTAATTGCGAAAGGCTATGTGAACATATCCACTGGGATGCGTCTCAAGAGTCGAAGATATCTCATCTAAAGACTCCTTACTCAAGCCATCCCAAATGAATTTAATTTTGTCTTTGCGATTATCAGCACACCATTCCTAAAGAACGACAATGAGTATTGCAATTCTATCATGCACATTTATAACAAACACCCATTTGTTTAGCTCTACATTTCTTTGCATAGGTGCTTCTTCTTCAAACCAGACATATTTTTAATAAAAGAGTCAGAAGACTCACCTGCCATCGCTCGTGCTTCAATTACCCAACGAATATCATTAGGAACACCATGGATTGTCAGTAACCTCATCCGTTCCAAGCGAGCTTTGTAGACTTTCATCAGAGATTTTTGAGGGAGAGAAGGAAATTCTTGTGAAGATTTGCGAGAGCTTCTTCCATCTTGAAATGTCTTAATCTGCAAAAACTAAACACACAAAAAATTAAATCACACCAAATCACAATATATACACAAATTGCATGGGTTTCCTCTCTGAAAGTGTAACACTTTCTTTTTGTCGCTCAAATGATTCTCCCCAGTAGTGCTTGACACGCTTGTTTTTAACCTTGAAAGTTTTGTTGGAGTCAGGATCATGTATATCAACGGCTCTATTTGGTACAACTTTGGTGATCACAAATGGACCTGACCACCATGATTTTGGCTTCCATGGGAAGAATTTCACACTTGATTTTCTTAACAGTACCTTCTGCCCTGGTTCCAGTTGTATGCGCACTAACTTCTCATCTTGTCTTTTCTTGCCCTTTTCTTTGTACAATTTGGCATCCTCAAAAGGTTAAATGTGAAATTCCTCCAATTCGTTGAGCTGGTGGAACTTTTTCTCTTTTGTTGCTTGTAGTGCAAGAATTGGCTTCTTCACTACAAAAGACGCTTTATCTTTAGGCTCCACAGACATTTGACATGTTTTAAGTTTGTAAGTAGAACTTTGTCCTTCATCAGAGTATTGATCGGTACTATATATCACATCGAGTTTGAAACATTCCTCATTCTTTTCATCATCTGGGAAATTCATGGCCTTGAAAACATTGAATGTTACTTCTTGGTCATGTACCCTCATGGTTAATTCTCCTTTTGTACATCAATAATGGTTCAACCTGTAGCCAAGAATGGTCTCCCGATGATGATTGGCACGTCTGCGTCTTCCTCCAAGGACAATAAAATCTACTGGGAAAATGAATTTGTCAACCTTGACCAGCACATCCTCAACTACGCCTCTTGGAAATACGAGCGTTCTATCAGCAAGTTGTAGTGAGACTGAAGTTGGCATTGTTTCTCTCCAATCTGTAATTTCCTGAAAATAGAAAAAGGCATCAAGTTAACACTCGCACCTAAATCACACAGAGCCTTACCGAAGTCATGTTCTCCTATGGTGCAAGGAACAATGAAACTGCCAGGATCTTTCAACTTGGGGGAAGTTTCCTCTGAATGATAGCGCTGGCATTCTTCTGATAATGCTACTATCTCGTAATCTCCCAATCTTTGCTTTCGTGAAAGAATGTCTTTCATGAATTTGGCATAGCTGGGCATTTGTTCCAACGCTTCTGCAAATGGAATGTTGATATGCAGCTTTTTAAAGATCTCCAGGAACCGAGAAAATTGCTTGTCCAATTTGTTCTTCTGAAGACATTGAGGAAAAGGTGGAGGTGGAGTGAACTGTTCTTTTTCCTTTGCTTCTTTTTCCTCCATCTATTGCTTTGTTTCTTTTGGAACTTCCTCAGTAGCTGTTTTGGCTCCAACATCTTTATTGATTTCAGTACCGCTTTTTAACATGATGGCATGACATTGCTCATTCCCCATGTTTCTTGGATTTGGCTCTGTGTTGCTAGGAAGGGTACCTGGTGGTCTGTAACTCTGAGCATTTGCCAATTGTCCAATTTGATTCTCCAATGCTTTAATAGAAGCAGATTGACCTTGAATTAATGCTGCTTGGGATTGAAATATAGCATCATATCTTGCTGCTTGAGATTGAAACATAGTATCATATCTTGCTGCTTGAGAGTCGTGTTTTGCTTCTATCTTTTTCAAGTGGGTCAACACTTCTGTTATTCCTGATTCATTTGCCTGCACCTGGCTTTTGTTCTGTTGCTGGAATTCAGGTGGTGGATAGTTCTGCTGTTGGCCTGAATTGTTGCTCCATGAAAAATTGGGATGATTCCTCCACCCTGGGTTGTAGGTGTTGGAATATGGATTGTTCCCATGTCTATTGAAATTATTGACATAATTCACCGTCTCTTCAAGTTGGTTCGACTCTGGTGCTCCTCCATATGATGAACTTGTGGATCCAGTTGTAAGAGTCTCCATGAATTTGCATATCTGATCTAACTTGGCATTGACTGCTGTATTGGCTCCACTTTCATAAATTCCTGCAATTCTTTGGATCATGCTCCTTTCTGTTGGCCACAAGGAATTGTTGTTGGCCATTTCTTCGATTAGGTCTCAGGCTTGATCTTCTCTTTTTGCCATCAAGGCTTCAAAAACTGCTCACTGGTTTCACGACAACTTTAGTTTTTTGCTCACTGGTTTGGCCTCGATTTTGGTCATTCGTCAAGCTCCAAGCTTCGTCGAATGGTTCCCGGCTCATGGTGGACTTCCCTATCACCTTCGCATGTCTCGTAAGTGTGCTAGCACTTGAGATTTTGCCACAAAATCCCACTCTTGCTTCCCTCACTGCTCACGGTTTCAAGAACAGCAAACCAGTAAACTTTGTCCCTTGGGCGTGTGAAGAAGAGGAGAGAAAAAGAGAGGAGAGAGTGTTTTTGATTTACAAAATGTGTATTGGCCATTTGTTTTTCCAAAAACCAAATGATATATACCATTTTCACTTTTTCTAAAAAGTCAAGGCAATAAAGTTTGCCAACCACTCCCATCATTCAATCAATCAATCTAATCAATCAATCTCATCAATCAATCAATTGTCACATCACTCAAAGTTACATGATTTGACGCTTGATGTGATGCTAGATGCGACTAGTGATTTGATGCTTGATTTGACTTGCGTGCCGCACTCAAATTCGAAATGTGAATGTGCTCACAAATAATCTCGGGCTCGGGTTCATTAATTCCAAATTAACGAATTTTCTGGTGCGTCGTAATTAAATGATTACGCCTAGTGAAATCACTATTCACGTCGCTAACGAATTAATTCTAAATTAATTCGTTCACCCGAATTAAAATCTAATTTTAATTCTGCGTCGAAATCCAATTTCGTTTAATATATCAAATATTTAATTTATCGATTAATTCCAATTAATCGTTATCTCTCTTTAATGATATTTTATCCCAGATAAAATATCTCGCAATTAATCCCATTAATTTTCTCTCTCTTCTAATTAATCCCAGATTAATTTAGAGTGCGAGTCATACGTAATCGGTGAATCTTTGGGAAGCGACCCATGAGATCCCCAGATATGTTGGCAATAAATTTGGTCGTTGGACTATTCGAACACGTAGTAACCTCGTACTACGTTTATACCGATTTACAAGACAAGGTTGGCCTCTAGCAAAGCGCCATGCCTACCCAATTCTCCGGAAATATCCTTACATGAATAAAGGATCTATATCAGGTGTAGTATAAGTCGTATTGCGTGTTTCTGTCCAGTATCGGATGATCACGTGCTAGGCCTAGGGCTGGAATTGTGTCTGCCCCGTACGAAGCACATGTCGAATGTCTGGTGACTAGTCTCTATAATCGGATAAACATGACCTTGTCATTTTATCCCGATAGCTGCATCATTTAAGAGAACCAGTCCCGTATCCTTCGTGACCATCATCTCCATATGACTGGAGTGACACTTCCGTCTTGACATCACACCCAATACACTACGATTCTCAATATACCCAGTATTGGCGTACACAGAACCTGTTAAAGCCCTGAACGACCTCAACCAAAGTATATTGATTGTCGTAAGTATTAGCGGTGCAAGTCTCAGGTTAAGACCAAATACACCTACCCTGATTTCGGACTTCCATAGACACATAATCATACTACCAATGGAATTCCGAGGGGGTTTATCCAGAGCGAAGCTGTTTCCCATACCATCGGTAAAACACAACCTCCTATTACACTTGCATGAGTATCCTATACCCAAATATATGAGAACTATGTCGTTGTGCCCTCACAACGCGCACAAGTGTAATACTAGTCTTTTACGTATTTATCGATGTACAATGTCGATAATACTCTGACTAGAGATATTTAATGATTTATCCTTCGTGGACTGATATTGTCTCATATCATTCTCCGTCCAGGAACAAATCATAGGGACCTCCTATCATTTATATATCTAGGTGATCTAATCACAAATGATAAGAGTGCAATCTCCTTTGTCACATAGTTAATTTGTACAACAACACCATGATCCGTAAAAATAGTGACGCTATGGGTCATAATTGTCCAACAATCTCCCACTTGGCCTATAGCCAGTCACTCGAGTGTCTTACACCCGAACTATGTACGGTTGGCTCAAACTGCTGAGAAAAGCTTTTGTCAGTGGATTTGCATGATTATCATCTGATGCGATTTATTCGATCATCACATCGCCACGATGTATAATCCGAACGAATCATATGATTAGTCGAAGTATGTATCTGGATCGTTGATGAGACCATTAATTCATTAGCCTGTGCTCGAGCCTAGCTCAGCTGCTTACAGAATTATATCTAATCTAATTAGATTTGTTTATCGACCGAGAAGGCTTCTATTGCCGCCTTAGCTGCAGCAATTAACCCGCATTTGTTGTTTATTCGTTAACAGTATCTTGCTAGGAAGATTTCCAGCTCACTGTTCCGTTATTCAAACTGTATAGTACCATTTGTGACTTTTAGTCGTTTTATCGGTTTAGGAAACTTGCTACAGTGATTCTAGTCACTTCAAGTTCTCTATATCCATAGACTAAGACAGCATCCTTAGTTCTCTAAGATACTAACGGATGTTCTTAACATCAATCCAGTGACTATCACTCCGATTGGCCTGTTTGTGAATCCATATGCTCAAAGCGTATGAGACACCAGGTAACGTACATTTTTCAATGTACGGTTTCTCGGAGAATATTCTCGAAATCCAAGCTTTCACCGATATCATTTCCAAGAAATGACATATTATCATTATTTATAGGACAGCCACTGTCAGTGCGCTCCCACTAACATTCTTATATACACAAGAATCTTTTTCGTTTTGAATTAAATCATACTCCATTATGATTACATCAAAATGAAAATTCCAAGAACCTAATGTTTGCTTCAATCCAAACATGGATCGAATAACCTGCAAACCTTGTTTGCTAGTTATGGTACGATGAAACCGTCAGGATGTTGTAAACATCCTCCAAAAGGTCTCCTTTTTCAGGAAAGCGATTTTCCCGTTAAGCTGTCATATTTCATAAATGAAACATGCAGCATTAGCAAGCATTTATCCAAATGGATTTACTGTGGCAATAGGTAAAAGGTTGAATCATAGTCAACACAATGTTGATAACGATACCTTTCCGCTAAAAGCCTAGCTTTATACGTTGGTATGTTTCCATCCATGTACGTCTTCCTTGAAGACTTATATAGTACCAATAGGCACAATGCCTTGCGGTACATCAACTAGTATCCAAACTTGTTGATATACATGGAATCCATTTCAGACTCATGACACTTTGTCATAATAGGGAGTCGATAACTTGTATCACTTCCTCATACGTAGTCAGTTGGTATACCTCAATAAGATAGACATCTTTATGAGGTGAGATCAGAAACCCATACCCCAGGTTGTTTTCTGACTCTCTCCGACATACGCGGTTCTTGTGTATTCGAAGGTTACTGGTAATAGTTCTATCCTTGATGAACTATTTGTGTTCCATTAGGAATCGGTGCCTTGAATAGTTTCACTCTGATTTTCATCGAGTTTTACTATCCTCCCACTTACCACTGCATATCGGTATTCATCTTAGGAAAACCGAATGGCGAGCAACAATCTAATTGTTCTCTTGTGAGTTGTATAAGTACTGTACTTGTGGTATCCCTAGGATAACCTACAATTGGCACTTATCCAATTTGGGTTCTAGTTTGGTATCATCCAAACATATGCCTAGCATACCCAAATCATCGGGAATGAGAAACTTGGTTTCTTTCCTGCTGATATCTAATTTGATATCTGTCAAACAGATTTTATGGAACCTTATTCTAAATAAGTTCTTGCACTGTTTAAAGCTTATCCTTTGAAGGAAATGGTAGCTCAGAGCGACTCATGATTAACCTTATCATGTCCAACAAAATTAGGTTACTCATTTCAGACACACTGTCACTTTGACGTGTTCCGGGAGGAGTCCTTATTTGAAAGAATACTATACTCTTTCAAGTATATTAGAAACTTATTGCTTAAGTATTTTCCATTACGGTTTTACCATGACGGTATAATACTATAGCCGATCTGTTTATCTATTTCGTGTCGAAACTGTAAAAGTTTCCGATTTGTGTTCTTCAAAAGAAACACATAACCATAACGCGATGCCACATCCGTATAGGTCACGAAATATTCATATCCACATCTAGCCTAGCTAGACATGGGCCCACTTGCTTCACTATGAACTAGGGCTTACAGATCTGTGGCATTTACACTTTTACCAAGTAAAGGTGTTATAGGCACATTGCCTAATAAATTAGATTCGTAGACTTTATTTGAATAGAATCAAATCAGTCCTAGTACCCACTCTTCAAAAGTGTGGATATACGATTCTTGTTTTAGTTGTGTCCCAGACAACAATGCCACAAATTAGTTTCATCTGATCAAATCAGTTGAGCTATTTGTTTGTCATGATATATGTTTGAGATTTATTTATATTCAAAATATAAATTCTGCTATTCACATCTAATGTATTTATCTCAATATCATCTTTATAAAATTAAACACTTTAGTGTTTTAGAATATAAAGGTTCACCCGCAGCGGGTTATACACTGATATAGAGATAATGTATCTAGTCAAACTAGTTACATTATAACATTTCCAAATTTAGGTACACACCCGAGGGTAGTTCCTAAACTTAGGTCTCTACGGTTAAAACAGCGACTTTCGTCTCGTTTCCAATTCGCAGGTAAATCTCAATTGAAGTCAGTATCCTGTTCAAAACAGATTCTGAACATCAATATATATTTATGTACCACACTAAGTATTTAAAATCCAATTTAATACTAGTAGTGAACATAATTATGACAATCATATTTGAAGTCAGAGCCTCGCTCGTCTTCAATTCCTTCATGTCTGCTTTGTCAAAACGGCAGTCACGCTTCCACGATCCCTTTTGCCACAATTTAAGCAGACATTTTGGGATATGTCATTTATCTTCCCAAAAGATTATAATGATATTGCCTTTGCCCGTTTCAACACTCCAGAAGCCTTTGGCCAAGCCTTTTCCTTCTAGAATATCGAAGTAAGGTGCGCCTTGCGCTACTTGCCAAATTGCAAAGTTTGACTTTATCTCCTTGAGAATAGTCATTAACTCTCCAAGAGTTTACTATTGCAATTTTAGTACTTCTAAAATCTAAATATAGATTTATGAAGATCCTTCAATTTCATTATCATACTTTAAGGATCTAATCCTTAGTTCTGATTCATAAATTAAAGAGTCTACTGCGACAAGCTTAATGGATTAAGCACTAAAGTTATCATTACATGATCTTCCAAAGATTATGCTCTACTGTTTGCTTAACTCCGGGCTTAGGCTTAATATATTATTTTATCAAATAAAATAACTTATTATTTTCCAGGACCATCCTGAAATTTTATTCCCAATTTGAAAATTGAACCATTTAAATATATTTTCCCCGGTATTATGTTTTAAATGTCAATCTTTCAATTTTATCTTGATTTTAATAGTCTAACTATTTAATCAACGATTTAGGTACTATTCATTATAATGATTACAATAGTCCAACTATTTAATCAACTATAATTTTAATAGATTAAAATCAATTATATTGATTACTATAATCCAATTATAAAATCAACTATAAATGAATAGTTTGAATATATAGTCCAACTATTTATTAAAATAACAATTTAAATATTAGTCCAACTAATATTTAATTTCTTTGACGAACTGATATTTATTTGAGCGCGTATGACGAGTAATTGAACGAGTATTGCAAATTCAATTCTTGCCTCCCACTATTTTTTCGGCGAGCCTCTAACCCTCTGTCGAGTACTCGAGAAACCGCGTTTCCTAGTGGGCTAGGATCTCTTTAAATATCACACAATCTTGACTTTGGACAACAAATTGTATGATAATTAACTAGGTAGATCTCTAAGATCGATTGGATCCAATCTAACACTATGTATAGATTTCAAATTTCATCATGAGATAGTTTAAGTTTCCCATGTTTTTAGTTCAAATAGTTCAGTATTCTTAGTCACGTATTCAGGAATCAAGCCCAGTCAAGTTTTAATGTTTTTCAAATCATGTTATGTAGTTCTAATCATGTTATAGGATTTTAGTTCAGGTTAACATGGTAAACATGTCTGCTCATGTTTAAGGGTTTCAAATCGTGATCTCAGGTTAGCTATGTCAGGTTCAGTCAGTCATGAATCATAGATGTCAGTTCTCATAATACGTTTTCAAATTTTATGCTTTCCATTTATCTTTTCAGAATGATTTATGAAACTCAGCTTAAGTTTTAAAAATGATTTTTAGGTAACCTAGATAATGTTATAGAAATTAAGTTATATATTTTTTTTTTCAACCAATAGTCTAGTGTCGTTCCTTCAACTTTAGCATCACCTTCTGACTTCAATAATCAAAGAGCTAAGCAGACACCATCCTTAGAAGACCTTATAAGCAAATTCGTTGCTAAAACTTCAGAGAGCTTTGAGAAGAATGAGTTGAGGCTGAACAATATAGACACACACATGGGCAATATGGGGGCAACAATGAAGTCCTTAGAAATGAAAATATATCAACTTGTTTCTTAGTGGCTAATCAATAGAAATGTGCATTTCCTTGTAATATTGAAGTCAATCTTAAGGAATAGTGCAGGCCATTACCCTTAGGAGTGGCAAATAGATTAGGGATACCTCTAAGGACCAAGGCATTTAAGACGCAGAAGGGAATTTCAGGAGGAAACAATAACGAAAGAAGAGAATAGTGTTGCAGCTCCTCTATGTTGGAGTTGGTGCTCGGCTCGCCAAATTTTGTTGTATTTATTGTAAATACGATGTACATTTTGTTTTATTATGAATAAAATTAAGTAATTTTTATCAATATTATCTTATATATGGTAAAGGCATAAATGACTGTAGAATGAATAGTTGTGACATAATTGCAAAAGTGCCGCAATTGTTACTGAGAAATATCATAATACAATTCATTCTTAAATTGTTCCTAGTCAAGGTTTACATACTTGGTCAGTTAGTAAACTCGTGAGACTGGTACGTGTTGTATATTAGAATTGTTCTAATGGTTTATCTCAGTAGACCATAAGTCTTGAGAGACTCATATAAACACGTAGGGATTTATTGGATAAATACTGAATGACTCATTTAAAGATTCCTGATAGATGGTACACCAACGTCAATAGGAGTCTTTACGAGTCGAATAACATATTAGCTCCTTTGACTTAAGATACCACTGTGGATATGTGAGATATTCTCCATACTTTGATGACAGTCACGTCAACTATCTTTTAATATCAGACCTCCGCCTGTTCGTTGGGTATAGACTGATGCTCACGATATCTTGTGATGTATCCAGAGAGGATCTGTCAGTTAGTGTATGGGATTTAGGTGTCTAATTTATGATTCTTTGAAATCCTTGGCCGGGGTATGATTCGGAAACGAGTTCTGAATATTTATTGAGGATCTTAATTATGTTGCGACACATGAATTGTTCATAGCGGAGATTTGATGTTTAATCTATATCTCCGGAACAATTTGGATAACCAATGACAGAAGGATTATATATATGCAATGATTTCTACTTGGATGGTTCAACTTGATTATTTGTGGTCGTCGTAATTTGTGAGTGGACAAATAACGGACATGGAAATGATTTCCATGACAGATCAACTTGAACCTAGAGAGTCCCACAATATAAAGTGTACTCGTTGAGCACTTGGGTAATTAATTATAGATAATTCGGATTATTCATAATATACACATGCGTATTAAATAATGTGTATTTGTATACAATACATAATTTAGATTAGATACACATTATTTACCAATTGAATTTTGACACTTGTTTTATAATTATTATTAATTAATTAATTGTTAATTAATTACTAATAATAATAAAATGGAGGAATATTCTTGGAATATTTTTCCATGTATTTATTTTGTCATTTTGTTAAATGGATAAATAAATTAATTAAATAGTTAATTAATTAATTTATTTAAAGATAAGGATATCTTGAATATTCTTTTCTAAATGGAAAATTTTGATTTGCTAATCCATGAGTTTTGAACACATGAATTTATTTAACAAAAATCAAAATAATTACATTTAGATAAGATCTAAATGTGTGTTGAGATTATTGGCCAAAATTAAATCATTTTTTTGACTAAAAATTAGCCAAAATTTCGGCCATAGGGTTTCTTTCTTCTATAAAATTAAACTTGTTTCATTTTTGAGAAGTTTAACAACTTTCTCATGTGTTGAGAACAAAAAAGAAAAAGAGGATTAAGGTTCCAAAATTAATCAACACCAAAGGAGATAAATTGAAGGAATTGGAAACCAAATTAAGGTAATATTGAATTTCCAATTTCTAATTTTCTTGCTTTTGTTTCTTGAGCATGAAAAATATATAGTGGATATGTATTTTGCATGTCTTGATTATATATGTATCTTGGATATGTGTTTGAAGCAAAACTAGGTGTTGATTGATTAGGTAACCTTAATTGTTTTCTTTATTTAGCATGTGTAAATGATTAATTAGGGAATTAATCTAAAAATTAAAAATTATCATTCTAGAGTGATGTTACCACTCTAATATTGCCTAGAATTGTTCTTGAGGCTTTATGTTGTGGTGATTTAATTTGGTGTAAATTAATTGGATTAATTTGTGAATAAATTGAATTTTGACTTGAAAAATTGAGAAAAACAAAAACTGGATCAGATCTGTTTTTGTTTGTTAAATCAGAATATTTCACATGCTCAAAGATTGGTTCAAGGAACGGGAAGCTCAATTTGATGCACAAATTCAGAGTCAAGCGGTGTCTATACAGAGAATGACAGATCAAGTTAGACAATTAATAAATAACCTGAATCACATATCTCACGGAGCAAATTCAAATAATACTGAAGAAGCCTTCGAATATCCTGAGATTCATCATGACATCATAACAGGGGACGACGCTGAGCAGTATCAAGAATCGGAGGGTGATACTTATGGAACATGCATTTCACAGATGACAGATGAAGAATTGAATGCGGAAATCCTAAAATATATCTGTGAAGAAAAGGTGGAGCAAGAAGCAGAGCAAATGGAGGAGCAAATGTCTAACCTTATTGAAGATTCAGAGCATTCAGGCGAAACATCGCTGTTTTGGGGAGTACTGATCAAAGATATCACCCGGAAGCTTGAAAGAATGGAACTTCCATTTCAAGTCAATCACCATACGAGACCTCCTGATTTTCTTTCTTTCTTTTCAGGAACCACTGGAGCAATAAAGTTTAAGAAGGTGGCACAAGCACTGAATGGGACAAAAAAAATTTGCCACCTTACCGTTGGAAGAGACCCTTCAAAAGCAACGCTCACATGATTGTCTTTAATCGGACATCCAAAACGACGCTGAAACCTCCTTGACAGATAGATTTCAGTCACGTCTAGCTGAAGATGAAATATTTAGCGCTAGCAGTGAGGCAACCCATGCAATTTGTTGTGATTTATGTTTCCATATTTTGTGTATACATGTTGTAGATTTTTTAATATTGTGTGATATTTTTGTAGGGAAAAGCACAAACGAAGCATTTTAAGACAGAAGGAATGGTGTTTGGCAATCACAAAGAAGAGAGCTAATTCATTTGTGATGGCTGAGTCAAGAATGGATTCTTGAGACGCATCCTTATGAATTTATACTAAGCTAGTAGCGTATTACGTACACAATTTCGTTGCCTTAATAATTACTTTGATTTGCTTTTCTGTTTTTATTTCCTTTATTTTTGCCGACAAGATCAAAACTTTTTGACTTTTCACGATTTATTTTAACGTTCATCTAATAATTGTCATTTGGCATGTACTAGTGCTACTATTACTCACCCATTTTCAGGTTCTATAAATTCAGCTCGTCATACATCCAAATAAGAGAGAGTAAATGGAAGCAACTTCACAGCAGCGAGTCAAGCGAATTTGTGTTTTCTGTGGATCCAACTCTGGTAATAAACCAGAGTTCATTGAGGCTGCAAAGGAATTAGGGAGAGTCATAGCAGAATGAAATATGGACCTAGTATATGGCGATGGAAATCTTGGATTAATGGGAAGCATTTCAAAAACAGTTCAGGAGGGTGGCGGTCATGTTTTGGGAATCATTCCGAAAACTTTGGCGGACGAACACATAATCGAAAAAACAAATGGAGATGAACACATTATCTCGGGGATGTTCGAAAACCTCCTTGAAATGGTTAATACTGCTGATGAGTTTATTGTTTTACCAGGTAGGCTCAGAATGTTTGAAGAGATATTCACAGTAGCATCATTGGAACATTTGAACATTCATCGGAAGCCCATTGGATTACTCAACATTGAACATTTTTTCGATTTTCTGTTTGTATTTCTTGCGGAAGCCAAAAGACATGAGTTCGTCACAAAATCAGTACAAGATATTTTCCTGACTGTAACAAAGGCTGAGGAATTATTTGACCAAATCCTAGCCTTTGAACAAAAAATCGACCCCATTCTTTCCAAGTTGAATTGGTTAGATAGCGATCGTGGTAAGAAGCGTAAATTGGACATAGATCTTAATCGGTAATTTTTTTCGTAGAATTGCTGTTAACCAGGTATGATCTTTAAACTTTTCTTCTACTGTTTAAGACATTGGGGACAATGTCTCATTTAGGTTTGGGGGTGGGGAATAGTTGGCTAGTATCTTGTTATTTTCTCTAGTTTTTATTTAGTCCAAATTTTTTCGAAAAATACAAAAAAAAATTGAAAATGATTTACAAAAATCAAAAAAATATTTCTTGTTTTTGTGTTTTTAATTTGATTAATCGAGTTAAATTAGTGAGAGATAGCTGTGTAAGGAGTTTCCACTCTTGATACGTATCTCAAACATATTTTCGAAACAAGTTAATTTTTGTTTATTTCCATGTGAATTATTTAATTTGTGAATTCTCCATAAAATTGACTAAAATGAATCTTCATATGCTCAGTTGGCAGGTATTATCAACATGCATGGTAACATACGGACTTGAGTTGTATTTGAAAGGTTTGTAATATTCAGTGCTCTAGTTTAATTGGATGAAACATCTCAAAAAAAGTAATGGAGTAAAAAAAAACTTCTGAGATCCGAGTTATTAAGTCTGTAAGGGTGTCTTAACACCTAGTGCCCTAAAGCCAACTGGTTTGGGAGTCACTGGCCCAAAGCTCGTTACATGGATCAAAGATGTTGCCAAATAAATATATATATCTGAACTCTGAGTAATTAAGTCCGTAGGGGTGTCTTAACACCTGATGCCCTAAAGCCAACTGATTTGGGAGCCACCGGCCCAAAGCTCGTTACATAGATGGAAGATATTGTATATAAATAAAAATAAAATAAAATAGAAAAATCAGAAAAATTATTCCATTGCTACAAAAGGTGTGAAATCTGATATAACTTTAGGAGAAAAATATTACTCTCTTTTCAACTACCATTGTGACTGTTGTGGGCAAAAATGAGTTGATTAATATTTTGTTGGCTTGAATATGGAGAATGGTAAATATAATCGGAGAATTTACTTATTCGGTAATTTAGAAAGAAACAAAACAACTACTAACTTGGAGTATAAGTTTCACTTGATTAATCACTAACTTCTTTATTCTTTTTTCTCTTGTTTTTTTGCTTTTGTGTGCATTAGTTTTACTTTCTTTTTACTTTTGTAAAATATTTGTGGGTATCATTGCTGTCAACCCTCACGAGACTACAACTCGTCCACTAGGGACACATAGGGGTTTAAAAGCTTGTTGCATACGCTAAATACAACCGTGATCCCTACGAAAGTGGCTTAGCTTAATTTTATTTTTTTTGTGTTTTGCTCGAGGACTAGCAAAATGTTAGGTTTGAGGGTGTGATGAGTGGTATTTGTATCACTATTTCTCACTCATTTGACCTAATATTTTGTATAGATTCTTGAGTTTTGTGAATATTTTGATATGTTTTGTGGTATTTTGTAGATAAATAAAGTTTCAGGACTCTCTGGAGGTGATTTGGGGCCAAAACAGTGAAAAATGGACAAAAGGGCAATTTGGTAATTTTGCGCGACGCTACGCCTATCCTGTGCCATGAGCTGCTAACGTGCGCCGGGGGACACGTGTCAAAATCTGAAAAGTTTGACTTTCTAACGTGCGCCTGCCACGTGTCAACATCACAGCCAATTCGCTAACGTGCGTCGTGCCACATGTCATCAATCCTATGGTGTCGACAATACGCGTGCCACGTGTTAGCTTCTTATTCGGCCGCATAAACCACGTGACATGTGTCAGCCACGTGTCATCCACGCGGCTGCCATGTGTCTTCCACGTCAGCATCCAACCGAGTCACCATGCCACGTGTCGCCATGTCATCAACAGCCAATCAACGCCCGCCACGTGTCAGCATTTCAGTGGACCGAATCATAACGCGTGCCATGTGTCAAAATTCTATTGTGACGATAGCAACAGTGTGCCACGTCAACAGTCAACAAATCAAACCGCGTGCCACGTTTGCAAGACAACATCCCACACGTATTTGACCAAGTCAACACGGCCTCGCGTCACGACGCAAGAAGGAATCACACGTGGCGACGCGTGGCCGATCAGATGCCTATAAATTGAAGCTTTATGCACCTCATTTGGTGTGCTTTCCTTGGGATTTTTTTCCCTGATTTCATAGGATAGCATCTGTTTTGTAATTATAATTAAATAATTAATTTATGTATTTTTTATTTTTATTTTTAATTTTAATTTCAGTATTTTATTTTTTTAATTTTCTTTATGTTTTGTAGTTAAATTTTCGCTGGGGTAAAAGGTGAAACATTTAATATAATTATCTAGGTAAATATCACTTAATTATAATATTTAAATTATAATTTAACCGGATTAATTAATGGCAGACTTTATTACCGCCTATATGGTCGGTCTAAATATAAATTACTTTACCGCCTATATGGCTGGTCTTTATGTGACAGATAATTACCGCCTATATGGCTGGTGTAGTTGGACTAAATGGATTACCGCCTATATGGCTGGTTTTAAATGTTTAACATTATTAATTCCTGAGAAAGCAGAACAAAAAATAATTTATATATTATAATAAGTGAGATTCCTAGATAAGAAATATTAAATGTGGATCCTATTAAATGTGGATCCTCTAACCCCCAGTATTTTATTTTTATTCTAGGGAAGTGATGAAACACAA
Organism: Zanthoxylum bungeanum; assembly: GCA_019454045.1. Lineage (NCBI taxonomy): Eukaryota > Viridiplantae > Streptophyta > Magnoliopsida > Sapindales > Rutaceae > Zanthoxylum > Zanthoxylum bungeanum. The sequence continues at coordinate 61,109 of SKCR01042662.1, forward strand.
TATTAATAGGCTTAATAATTTATTTAATTATATATTAGGTAATTCTTTAGTTTGTTTATTGAGTCTTAAGCTTAATACTTCTTGTTGTCTGATCACCAATAAGATTGATGTGGTAAACTTAAAATGAACTTGACGAAGGGATTTTAGGTTTCAGCCTTAGATTCAATAGCCCACGATCTTCCTTGAGGATATATAACCCTTTAATAGGTTTCCTTACAAGATAGACATATACCTGTCGGGCGGGGGTAACCACAATTGGAACTTGATCTTAATGAATCCAGGTAATTTGGTTAACATAGACATATGGTTTAATTGGATTATACTGGGTATGTACAGCTGACCATCGACATAGGCTTTTGCATAATTTCGTGTACCAGGTTAGCAAACTGATTTATTACACATATATAAAAGAAGCAATTCATCTTTATAATAATATTGTGTGGAGTCACAACCCTAGATCTTTGAGTCTTTTGTTATTTTCCTTAGTATTTTCTTTTGTGTCTTTAAGTATTTTATTTATCAAATCCACATTCAACCAACCAAAAGAAATCATTCTCTTCTCCCTATAATTAGATACCTGTAAATAAATAGTATCAATAATTAATAACAATAATAGTAATTAAGTCCTCGTGGGATCGATATTTTTATACTACTTGAACGTTACGTGCGCTTGCGTTATACGTGTGTGATTAAGCACCGGTTAGACGCACCAAATTTTATTGTATTTATTGTAAATACGATGTACATTTTGTTTTATTATGAATAAAATTAAGTAATTTTCATCAATATAATCTTATATATGGTAAAGGTGTAAATGACCGTAGAATAATTAGTTATGACATAATTTCAAAAGCGTCGCAATTGTTACTGAGAAATATCACAATACAATTTATTCTTATATTGTTCCTAGTCAAGGTTTACATACTTGGTCAGTTAGTAAACCCGTGAGACTGGTATGTGTTGTAAATTAGAATTGTTCTAATGGTTTATCTTAGTAGACCATGATTCTTGGGCGACTCATATAAACACGTAGGTATTTATTGGATAAATACTAAACAACTCATTTAAATATTCCTGATAGATGGTGTACCAACGTCAATAGGAATCTTTATGAGTCGAATAGAATATTAGCTTCTTTGACTTGACATACCACTGTGGATATGTGAGATATCCTACATACTTTGATGATAGTCACTTCAACGATCTTTTAAGATCAGACCTTCGCCAGTTCGTTGGGTATAAATTGATACTCACGAAATCTTGTGATGTATCCAGAGAGGATCTATCAGTCCCGTGTACGGGATTTAGGTGTCCAATTTGTGATTCTTTGAAATCCTTGGCCGAGGTATAATTCGGAAACGAGTTCCGACTATTTATTGAAGAATCTTAATTATGTCGCGACACATGAATTGTTCATAGCGGAGATTTGATGTTTAATCTATATCTACGGAATAATTCGGATAACCTATGACATAATGATTATATATATGCAATGATTTTGACTTGGATGGTTCAACTTGATTATCTGTGGTCGTCGTAATTTGTGAGTGGACAAATAACGGACATGGAAATGGTTTCCATGACAGATAAACTTGAACCTAGAGAGTCCCACAATATAAAATGTACTCGTTGAGCACTTGGGCAATTAATTATAGATAATTCGGATTATTCATAATATACACATGCATATTTAATAATGTCTATTTGTATACGATACATAATTTAGATTAGATACACATTATTAACCAATTGAATTTTGACATTTGTTTTATTATTATTATTAATTAATTAATTGTTAATAATAATAAAATGGAGGAATATTCTTGGAATATTTTTCCATGTATTTATTTTGTCTTTTTGTTAAATGGATAAATAAATAAATAAATAAATTATTTATTTATTTATTTAAAGATAAGGATATCTTGAATATTCTTATCTAAATGGAAAATTTTGATTTGCTAATCCATGAGTTTTGAACACAAGAATTTATTTAACAAAAATCAAAATAATTACATTTAGATAAGATCTAAATGTGTGTTCGGATTATTGGCCAAAATTAAATCAATTTTTTGACTAAAAATTAGCCAAAATTTCGGCCATATGGTTTCTTTCTTCTATAAAATGAAACTTATTTCATTTTTGAGAAGTTTAACAATTTTCTCATGTGTTGAGAACATAAAAGAAAAATATGATTAAGGTTCCAAAATTAATCAACGCCAAAGGAGATAAATTGAAGGAATTGGAAACCAAAATTAAGGTAATATTGAATTTCTAATTTCTAATTTTCTTGTTTTTGTTTCTTGAGCATGAAAAATATATATTGGATATGTATTTTGCTTGTCTTGATTATATATGTATATTGGATATGTGTTTGAAGCAAAACTAGGTGTTGATTGATTATGTAACCTTAATTGTTTTCTTTATTTAGCATGTGTAAATGATTAATTAGGGAATTAATCTAAAAATTAAAATTTGTCATTCTATAGTGACGTTACCACTCTAATATTACCTAGAATTGTTCTTGATGCTTTATGTTATGGTGTTTTAATTTGGTGTAAATTAATTCGATTAATTTGTGAATAAATTGAATTTTGGCTTGAAAATTTGACAAAAACAAAAACTGGATCAGATCTGTTTTTGGTTGTTAAATCAGAATATTTTTCATGTAAAAATATGTTATTTGGATGACATTGGATGTGTATTGGGTGGTGGATAAATTCTGGAAATTGTTCCGGAGCGAAAACGGGAGAAAACGGTGAAATTCACGTCAAAACGTGCTCACCGCGTTCCGGCTATGAAACCAGCGAACTGGGCACTATTCGGGCGACCCAAGGTTTGACCAAACACTGCCCGAGTGACCGGGTTGCCCTGGCTCAGCTGTTGGTCAATCGGTTTGACCATTTGCCCATTATGCGTATTATTTTTCGAAAAATATTTTCGTAAAATAATTCCTCGTGTTTCGAAATATATTATGTTATGAAATGTTAATAAATAATATATTTAAACTTATTTGGGTGAATTAAAAATATTTGATATTCATTAATTCACTCGGAAAATTTTAAAATGTTTAAAAACCATTTTCGCCTTCTGCCGCACCCTTCCACTGCGTACACCCCAACACTCTGTATAAGCCACCCCATCCCGAAGACACCTTTGCCATATCCCCAACGCTTTCAAAGAAAAACGTTGGATGATCAGTTTTCCAAATTCCTATATATCTTTAAAAAGCTTCATATCAACATATTCTTCGCAGATGTGTTAGAACAAATGCCTAACTATGTAAAGTTTATGAATGAGATGATGTCCAAGAAGAGGAAGCTGGCTGATTTTGAAACAGTAGCACTCACAGAGGAGTGTAATTCCATCATACAAAAGAAGCTCCCTCCAAAGCTGAATGATCCTGGCAGCTTTGCCATACCGTACATTAATGGAAATCGAGACTTTGGTAAGACACAATGTGATTTAGGTGCAAGTATCAATCTTATGCATTTTTCCATCTACAAATAGTTGGGCTTAGTTGTGGTGAAGCCAACCACCGTCACATTACAACTACCAGATATATCCTTCACCTACCCACGAGGAATATTTGAGGACGAGCTGGTCAAGATGGATAAGTTCTTTTCCCCCCACTGACTTCATTGTTCTTAATATGGAGGAGGAATCATTGATGTGAAGAAAGTTAAACTGGCAATGCGAGTTCAAAGCAAAGAAGTTCCCTTTAGTGTTTTCAAAGTTATGTTAAGTCCTTAAGGTAATGAAGAATGCAGTAGGGTAGAGATTTTAGAAGATGTCGTACACAAATTCATTGGCGAGAGTCCACATAATAGGGTAGATAAGGAAGTTGCAATAGACAATTACCATGTGTTAAATGTGTCTCCATGTATTCATGCCAACACGCAGGGTGAACCAATAGTCAAGAGGCTAAAGAACATAGTGAAGCCATGCATAAAAGACCCTTCACAGCCAAAACTGAAGCCACTTCCAAGGCACCGTAAAAAGAGGAACTCAAGAGTCAATGCTCGCATGAAGATGATTTTTAGAAAGCTGAAAAAGAGGTTGAGCTACTCTTTTCATATGCGTAGTCTAGAATTTCAAAATGGCAGAAAATTTACAGATCATGACCCAATTGAGGAGCCCATAGCTGAACCATCGGTGGACCCTAGAGGACCATCCATGGATAAATTTTCGCAGCCAGTCAAGCATATTTTTTCATGTCATAATCATTGGTGGATAACAAAGAAGAAAACACATGACATTGCCCGATCCACTACATTGAAGCCACCATGACCACTTGGGTGGTTACATCTAGCGGAAGACGTTAAACTTAACGCTAGATAGGAGGTAATCTAAGCATTTTATTTTAATTTTTTCAATTTATGTTTTTCATTTTTGTGTGTTAGATATTTTCATGTTTATGTAGACAGGTATTATCGGAGGTAACAAGGCCTGTGCAATTAAGAATCTGATATGTAGCAATCAAGATGGCGGTGCACCATACATACTCCCATATGGAATGGGTGTTCACAGGTCGGGTCGAGTCGGGTTTTTTTGAATTTTGTGAGACCCGATCGGGTCGAGAAACCCGAACCTGAAATTTAAGAGATGAAACCCGAACAGGTCGGGTTGGCCAAAAAAATAATATTTTTTAAATGAATTAATTATTTTTAAATATAAATATTAGTTATTTTATATCCCGAAAATTATCATATATATAAAGTTTCAAGACAACAAAAGTAATAAATAAATGAAATAATTGTAAAAACTTTAAAAATTAATAAAATTATAAGAATAATAATAAAAATATTATAGGGTCATGTCAAGTCGGGTCTGATCTTAATATCAAACCCGTGACCCAACCAGAAACTTTCGGGTCTGGTCGGGTTAACCCGAAAAATCATTAATTTTTTTGAAACCCGTGCGGGTCGGGCCGCGGGTTGACCATATGGTAGTGTTGTTCCACTCTCTATTCTTAATTATTTTTATTTTGTTACATTGGGGATAATGCAACTGCTAAGTTTGAGGTCTGTGCATCACTACTGTGTGTGTTTATTTGTCGTGTGATGTTTATCTTCGGGAAAAAAAAACTAGGGACTATAACATAATTCCGATGATAAGGTTGTTTGTTTTAGTATTAAATGTTAGAAAATGATAAATTTTTGAAAATCTTTTATCTAATGCCTTGAGTAAGTGATTTAGGTCAGACTCATTTTCACTTAAAAGAAGGTTTCTATTAGTAAAAACCTAGTTAATTAATAAAGTGATTAGTTGCAATAATAGGTTGTCGATGAATGACCGTTTTTGTAGATATTTATCTCTGACTGTTATATTTAGAATGTGTACGATTTAGTTTTTAAAAAGAAAATGAGAAAAGAGAAGAAAATAAAATAAAATAAAATACCACCTATAACCTTTAAGCATGAAGCTACCCATGGGCGAGTGTTAGGACCACCATGCAGAGAAATACTACCTTAAAGGGTAGGTTGAGTTTAAAAAAATAATAATATAAACATCAAAGCCGTATTACACTGAGAACAATAGTCAGTACATAGCAATATTGAGATATCTAGGTTGGTTTGACCCATCAAATTCAGATTTTTGAGATTAAATTACGGAGTTGACTTAGCTAGGTATCGAGATGTGACCAGACCTTAACACACACACACTGTGAGTCTGACTTAGATATAAGTTGAATCATACACTTTGAAGGTTTCTTTGATTTCATTACTAGGCATTCTTTGAGCACAATCTTTGCTCAAGACATTCATGGACTTGTTTATTTGTTTTTTTATTGCTTGCTTTTATATTTTTGCATGATTACATCATGTTAAATGACGTTTTGTGGGTTTCATTGATGCAAGCCCTCACGAAATATAACTCATCTACTAGGGCCGCCTAGGGGTTTAAAGGCTTGTAGCATATCCTAAATGCAATCGTAATCCCTACGAAAATAGCCTAGTTAATTTAGTTACTTTTATTTAGTTTTTCTTTAGACTTTTGCTCGGGACTAACAAAATTTTAAGTTTTGGGGTGTTTGATAATTGTGATTTATACACACTTATCCAAATATCCCTAACTTATTATTTTGTTAATTTCATGTCATTTTACATATTTTTTAGTTTCTTTTGTATTTCATTGATAGGAAATATTAGAGCATGGATTTTGAGGCTAACGTACGTGTTTAGGGAGCTTAATGATACAAAGGAAGCACATAGGAAAGATAAAATATGCAAAACAAGATACTTTGGCCGAGCAAGAGGCGTCGCGATGCCAGAATTTGTAACACGATGCCAGAATTTGCATCGTGATGCCAACACCATCAGCGAACACAAAATTTCACGAGATGCTGGAGTCGCGATGCCCCGGATGATTTTCAGACTTTAGGAAATCCATTTTCTACACTCACAGATGTCCTTCAAACTTCTTATAAATACATGGTGCGTCCAAAAACCTAGGGGGAGAGAATAAAAAAAAATTAGAAAGCTCAAAACATATAATTTAGAGGGATCAAATAAGGAAATTGAAGAGGAAGAATATGAGACAAATGTGGTGAAGTTCAAAGACAAAGGGATCCGATTCAGATTTTATCTTCTAGTTTCTTTCTTTAAAATCTTTTGATGTTCAATATGTTCTTGAATATGTTTTCATTGTTCTTTTATTTAGTCATGAACTAATTTTCTTATTATAGAGGATGATGTAGCCTATGATTGAACCTATTGTAGGAATCGATTTCTTGTACGGCGAAAGCGGGTTAGGCACCAAGATTGACCTTGAAAACTTTTTCCGCTCTTCCCTCCTTATAGCTGACACTGTCCAACCCTATTTGTCTCATTTTGATTATATTTTTGATGGTTTTAACAAACCTAAAAAACCCCGGAATAGCCCCAAACAGCAGCCAAAAACTGGATAGTTTTACACACCGAAACTTTGCTTCACACGTGTGTAATTCACTGTTTTCGTTACTGGTTGTTTTGTTGTTTTTGGAAAGTAATTCTGGATCTATTAAGAACTATAAAACAGCCCCAAAATGTCCCCAAGTAAGCCATTTGTATTGTCAAAATTTTCTTCACGAGAACATATCAAAATCCAAGCACTAATAAGTGTGAAAGGTGGCGGCAGTGAGCATATTTTTATGCTCATTTCCGAATGGTACAAGAAAGAAAGGAAAAAAGATTTTGTGGTAAGTTCCAAAAGGTTTTCCGTATTATGACTCGCAACTAACAAATGGGAAGTGTGAGCTTCATTCACCAAAATAAATCTCTAAATACTGTAGAGATTAAAATTGTCACATAACCATTTTTCTTTTGTTGTTCTTTATTTTTCTTTCAAATATTTGAGAGAAAATAATAACAAAGGTGGCTAGGGTTCTTCGAAAGGAATTTGGGTGAAAAGAAAAACCATTTTCCTTTTTATATCTAAGGTTTAAGTTGTCAAAGAAATAACAAAAACATTTCCCTTCCTCCTTGAGAATTTCGACCATATAGACTTTTTTCGTAACAAAAATAATTTTGTTAAATGCCTTCACTAAAATATTTAAGAGTTACCATTATAAAATAATGTAACTTCCAATTTTGTAAATGAAAATATTTGAAATCAAATTTCAATAACATTCATTTTCAAAATTATATATTAAATTTTGAAATAATTTAATAACAATTTTTTTTAATAAATAATAAATGATTATCTCATAATCATTTATTATGGAAAAATCTTATAATAAAATTAATATAAAGTTACAAGTGTGACATATATCCTTAATCACAATAATAATAAAAATATATGTGAGTATATAGTAGGACCATCCAATTATATTTAATTTGCTACAATAAATCAAGCTAGCACGATGACCAAATGGACCTAGAGTTCTGAGCTTAATAATCTCGGAATATTAATTAAACTCTTTAATTAAATATTCTGAATTATTAACTTTAGGTTATTCCACTAAGAACCTAAAGTTTCTCTGTCGTTGTCATAAATATATTATATAAGCCGAACTATGTCAGTGTCCATCGATATAATTATTACATACAGATTGACCCTTCACGAGTATCTTATAATTATAGACGGGTCAAAATATCTGTTATACCCATATAATTATTTTTACCTTAAGTACCATACATCCCAACAAAAACAAGCACCCCCGGCCGAGCCGAAACGAAACATATACAAGCATCACGGAGGGTCAAAAACATAAAACTATCAAGCACCGTGACGAAAATAGATTTTTAAGTGTCTCGACGGAAACAAAGTTTTACGATTTAAAAACATCAAATTATTTTCGAGCGTCGAGACAAAAATATATCATCAAGAACCCCGAAGGAAACATATCGATAAATCATAAAACATGAAAATGTGAACCAACCGTCGAGGAAGAAACATATTCTTTATCCTTTATAGTCAAAACCAAAATATCTGAAATATTTATTTCTTTCTTCTTTCTTTCCATTTGCTTTTCAAAATACTTTTATGCCGCGAAACAAATACCAAATTCTCAAAACATAAAACAAAGATACACGTTCATAATTCAGACTATCATCATCATAGAATAACTCGTACCTTAAACACATTGAATTCACATCACATCACATACATATTCATATACCTATATAAACGACATACTTTTAATTTAGTATACATATATATATATATATACAAATATTCATAACATACAAATATGTACCGATAATCCGAATCACCCATATCAAATCAAAATCATTGCACATCATACCATATACCCGAAATCAAATCAAGTTATAAACATGAGACCTATATAGTTTATACGTAATAGAAAACTTACTCAGACGATCAGATACCTTGTAGCTGCAGTCACCAACACTTAAACATTTGCTCTGATACCATAATTGTAACACTCCGCTATAGGCACGATGTTACTGGCAGGAGACATAATTAACACATCTTCATAAGCCTCTAAATTTACATAAAACAAACATGATGTGTCCTAAAACTGGACAACCTGGATCACAGTCCATCGTCAAAAAGATACCTGAGAAGACATCAAATGTACGAAAGGACCTCAGGTCCACACAAAACATATCAAGATCAAAATCAACACTTAAGGGCTCTGTGCCCACAACATCAATCAACACTTAAGGGCTCTATGCCCACAACTTCACATTCAATCAATACATTTACTTATTAATACAAAAAAAAAACATACTTAGCACGACAAATAATTACATATTAATCATATACCCTAAACTTCTAAGACTTTCCCCTGTGACACTTGCGAGGGTGACTGCAACTTGAGTGATCCGCGTCTCGAGCATGACTTCCAAAGCTGAAGTGGTTGTCCTATCTGGCAGCCAACCTGCAAAACTAGCAAACTGGTTTGGTGTGAGTTATAAGAAATCAGTAAGTAACCATGCTCGTACTACAAACAAATATACAATTCAAGCATATCAGAGATTTTTCAGGATTACCAAGTTAATACGAGTTCAGATTTATCAACTTTTTATTATCCGTTATTTTTTACACATGTCAAATCCTCATATTTACATATGTGCCAATCTAATAGCCAAACATCCAAAGCACACAAAGTAAAAATTCGAATACCACAAAGCACGTCATTTAGCATCGAATCCATTTCAATCACATGAAACACGAAGTCACATATCTATACTTTATCACGAATAAGTATCTTTGAAACATCATCAAATCGGTAAGTCAAACAAACTTTCTTCAATTCTTGACAAACTTTCTTCAATTTGATAGCCTCATGATAACTTAACATTCGTGACTTATATACATTCACACGTATTAGTTCATAAAATCATAGGTCACTTCTCTTATATTCATGCAAATCCAATTTCAGAATTCTTACTTGGAGACATGTCAAACACCAGAAGCTTACAAACACATTCAGTTTCTTTCACAATATACGTATATACAATAAGAAACTTAGCAAACACACTTTACAACATCTTATACTCGCACCTGTTTTCAAGTCATTCTTTCATTCCACATAAACATACATAGTCCATAAATATCACATGATATACCATACACACACATACACTCAAACATACATACAATCATCGTGTAACCGATAAGAAAGCGCACATAACAGTCAAAATATCTAGAACATATCACCAAACAATATATATATATATATGGCTGGCTTACACATACAATAATCTTACGAGACTCATTACCTATTTTAGAATATGTATGAGATGAATGTCGTCCGAACAGATTCCTAACCAGCTCGGCTACTACAACACAAAATTATCGACCAATTAAACATACACACATGTCACGTAACACAAACTCATCGCACGATTTCTCATACACAAGCACATACATGACAAAAACTCCAAGTCATCATCCAAATACTCATATACTTACATTTATTTCAATCATATGAATACACATAACTACCATTCAAATACTAAATCTTTAACAATCCTCATTCTTTCGCTTATCGATCAACACACTTAGTCTCTAAACTTCGATGTGGAAATATCTGGTACGGAAACTTATCAGTTAAACATATTCATTCGGGAAAGACTTAGCTTATACTCATTTCTTATCATACTTAACCAATCCAACCTCTAAACAAATAATTCACATGTATGAGTCAATAATAAACTTATTCAAATAACATACACATTCATATGCTAATATAAGTTCAGTAATCATAACTTGTTCCCTTTATCGATCTTATAAACTTAAATCATAAATATTTTATCATCTCATACACATACAAATACATGTACATTTATTTATACATATGTTTATATATATACATACCATTACAGATTCATACACTTACGTACATAACACATGCATATAAATATTGAGCTCATCAAATATTTCACTTCATATCTTAACAATAATACAAATTTATACATGCGATGGTCAATTCACTTAACTAAACATAGTCTTGAACTCCGTTCTCATACTACCTCTTAATTATCCTCGTTTATCCTAAATACTTCAATCATCTTATATACATTTAAACACAAATAACAATTCAAGTACTTCCGGTCCTAGTCAAATCAAGATTTTGAGGGCATATAAGGACTCCAAACGATCCCACGAATGCGCTAAAATTAAAAAAATTTCGATCGGAGCACTGTTCATTTGTGGGTTACTGTTCACCATCGCTTTCTTCCTCGTTTTATGTGAAAGCGTATACGGAATGGAAAAATCATCACCGCTAACTTGTAGTACTCTCCGAGAGCTTCGATTTAGTGGGTGGCTCGGACCGTGAAATGAAACGACGAGCCAGGATCAAAAAACCCACTTCACACGCGTTTCCTACTTTTTTCCGCCGTTTATCGATGTCTTAGGGCTGTCGTACGCCATGATAAGTATGATTTATACCCACTTATTCTTATATTGTTATCTTACTATTTTGTTAGATTCCATGTCATTTAATATATTTTGTAGTTTCTTTTATGTTTTATTGGTAGAAAGCATTGGAACATGGATCTTGGAGCAAATGTATGTATTTTGGGACCTTACAGACGCATCAGAAGCACGCGGGAAAGCAGAAAGCGCAGAAAAAACTCATCTTGAAAAATAGGGTGGCTTTGCAGCGCCACTTTTGGCGTCGCGGCGCCTCACCAGGATGGCTTCATACAAATTTCCTGAGAGTTAGGTGTCGTGACGCCAATTCCGGCATCGCGACGCTGCGACAGGAGCCCAGAATCTTCAGAAATTATTATTTTACATGCACAATGACTCCAGGACTTCCCTATAAATATAGAAGCTCGTCCAAAACCCTTGAAGAGGAGACCAATACACAACTAAAAAGTTCAAAATATAATTTTATAGAGATCCAATGAGGAAGATTGAAGAGCGACAAGAGGAGATGAAGACGGAGGCGTCCGAAGGCGAAGGGATTCGATTCGGGTTTAATCTTCTAGTTTCTTTCTTTAATTATAATGATTTCTATTAGATTCATGACCCTATTTTCATTGTTTTTATCTTTGGTCATGAACTAACTCTATTATTTTAGAGGATGATGTAGTCAATGCTTGAACCTATGTATTGTTTGCTAATTTGAGTTTTATGAAGTTTTAATTCAGTTTATTTATATTCTTTAGTGTTTAATGCTTCTAGTTTGTTGGCCACAAATTAAGATGATGAATGTTTAGAATCTATCACTCGGGAGAGGGGAATTTGAATAGGATCTAGAGAATATAACCTAGGAATTTTATAGAGTTCGGGAGAATCTATAATCCCTTTGAAGTCGTAACAAAGAATCACATAGTGCAATGAATTGTTAATTACTAGAATTTTATAGGGACATCAAAGTCTATAATTGATAATATATTCACTCGGCACTCGGGAGAGGGAGTTAGAGTAACTTAGGATTTTTGGCTTATAAACTTCTAAACCGAATAAGAATTGATTGGCATAACAAATATATATGGGATAGCTAGGTGAAATCAGACTTTAGAATCTCTTCTACCTTGGTCTATCTTTATCAAATGATTTGTATCTTAATTATTTAGTTTTTAATCTAATTTTAGTTGCTTTCTAAATAAAGTTAGATTTACTAATTATAGTACTTAATGTGAGTTGAATACAATCTATGTGGGTTCGACACTCTTTCACTTATCTTTACTAAAATTTGACACCGTACACTTGCGGTACGATATTAAATATCGTAACATGCCATCATAAGATTTAGTGGTGGCCAGCGCACCCCTCTGAACCATTGCGCCGACCGACGATGGCCGTTTGGCCACCAGCTCGACTAGGTCTCTTCAAAACATAATTTGGGGATAGGGGTCGGTGAGAGCAATTGGGAAGTTATCCCATTTCTGCAATTGTGAGAAACTTTGAGGTATTATAGAAAACAATTTGGAAATTTCATTTTGACCCCCCACAAAATTACAGCCAAGTCCCAGCCCTTCTGATATAAATTTTGGAAAGGGTTCAAAACGAAAATAGTTCATCTCGGAAAAACGAGTCCAATGCTTCAAGAATCAGCTCAATCAGAGTTCGTTTGCTATTTTTATAGCTAATACAATAAACTTTCTGCGTATAAAACTATATATAGAAATCGGGTAACCGGTTCCCGAAACCACGCATTTTCTAACGAGGCGAAACTTCACTTTAAAATATTCCGACCTATTTTTCAACACATAAACTATTATTTTCGAATATCATCCCGTTCCAAATTCTATACTTTAATTCCAAAACCTTACAAAACGGTTCTGAAAGCTCGGGATATTACAGCTAGCAAGTAGCAGCGAACTTTCTCATTGGCCACGACCCATTTTTGGTAGACATCGCATACAGCTTGGCCAAAATTTCCGGCAGACTCGAGAGGACATTTATCAGTCATGACAAACTTAAGGTCTTCACAAACCAAGATGGCGTTCATGTTACTTTTCCATTTAACATAGTTTTCTCCCGTTAATTTGTTATTAGAGATAATTGATATGATAGGAGAAACCATGGCTGAAAATAAAACAAGCATGCATTTTAACATTCATTTATCGCATATTAAAATCATCAAAAATGTTTAGGCATAACATTAAACATGACATGCATCATGTATAATGAATCTGACACTAATGAAAGTCTAAAAAAAATAAATAATAAATACAGTGAATCATATCATACATAAAAATGTTTACAAATGGGACCAATTCTCAATATTATCTAGGACGCATGTCGTTGGTTGAAGTGTCTTTTGCCGACAATGGAAGTGTTTCACTACGGGAATGATCGGATTCTGTAATCTCTGAGTTAAAGCCTACTAAGGATGACATGTCGGATTCAATGGTGCTGTGCATAAAAAATGCTGGTTCTGAAGGTACCGGAAGAGTTAGGGAGTAGCTATTAAGCATGAGAACCACGGAAGCCATTGTTGGTCTGCTGGCTACATTTTCCTGAACACATAGCAATCCAATGTGAATGCATCGTATCATTTCAGTTCTTGAACCATTAGTCAATGTCGGATCTATGAGATTCATTGTTGTTCCTTCCCTCCAATTTTTCCATGCCTGCGAGAATTCAACATGAGAGACAAAATTATTAATCAAATTGAATCTTCTCTGTTATCAAAATTGGAAATGTTTCCATGTCTTTCTAAACTTACAAAGCTTAAAAGATCTTCTACAGTCTCTCCATTTCGGAAACAAGTATTCCGCTGACCACTTAATATCTCCAGAACCAACACTCCGAAACTAAAAACGTCTGATTTAACTGAGAATTGTCCATGCATTGCATATTCTGGAGCCATATAGCCACTGCATTTCAATTTATATGGTGAGTCAGAAATTTTTTCAACACTTGAACATTTACAATAGCAATACTAACTTGTGTATGTGTGCATATATATAAACTTACTAGGTCCCCACAATTCTACTTGTATTTCCTTGAGTTTCATCCATCTCGAACAACCTAGCCATGCCAAAATCTGCTATTTTGGGATTCATCTCTTCATCTAATAAAACATTACTAGCTTTGAGATCACGGTGAATGATTCGAAGACGAGAGTCTTCGTGAAGGTAAAGAAGGCCTCTTGCAATGCCTCCAATAATTTTATAACGTCTTTCCCAATCTAGTTGTGCCCTCCTCGTTGGATCTGCACGTTCATGCAACTGTATTATTCAATGTACTGAAATAATATTTGTATTCAATATTATAAATATTTGGCATAAAGATACGAAATTGTATATTATATGAACAGGATAGAAAGTTATTGCAGATAAATTGAATAAGCATACCAAATATGAAGTGGTCCAGGCTCGTGTTAGGCACAAACTCATAGATGAGAAGTCTTTCTGTTCCTTCCAAAGAGAAACCAAGCAGCCTGACTAAATTACGATGTTGAAGCTTAGCCACTAAAAGGACCTCATTCTTAAATTCTAAATTTCCCTGTCCAGATCCCCTGGATAGCCTTTTCACAGCTATTTCTTCTCCATCATAAAGTCTACCCTGAAATCACATCATAACATAGGCAAGATTTTTAGCTACTGGATTTAATTTGTTTGGGAAATGGCAGATCACTTGTGTGAATTTGGATTTTTTGCTGAACTGGTTGTGTTGATATTTTTTATAATCTTTTGTTACTTGCGGATTTATAGCACTAAACTGTTAAGATTTAATTGCATAGAAATTCTTATCTAATAAAATACACCAATCACAATTTGTAAAAAATAAAACATAGCAAAAAGCTGACCTCAAATCCAAGTTGCAATTTTACATGTATTTCTTACCTTATAAACAGCACCAAATCCTCCTTGTCCAAGCTTATTTGCATCAGAAAAGTTATCTGTTGCAATTCTAATACTATTAAAGTCGAATTGCAATGACTCAACTATACTAATTTCATCCGCAGCTACAGCTTCACCTGCAATGGGATAAATTTGCCCATTTAAATAACCAAACAAACTTTAAGCGTTTGTAAATTTATGAAATAAGAGTTTCTCTAGGAAAGATTTTCACTTACTTTCCACTATATCTCTTGACTTTCTCCTCCTTAAAAAGATACAGATGAAGATGATAAGAATCACAAAACTAACTGTTGTAACAACGATGATGATGACAGTTCGAGCAGTGTCATTACCCTTTCCTGCAAAAACCAAAAGAAATAAAAAGAACCTAGTTAAATTGGTTTAAATATATATGAACAAAATTGGAAAGAGAGATCTAAAGTCAATAGTTCACCTCCACCCGGTGCCGGTGGTGGAGACAGCGACGGCGGAGGTGATGAATCTGCTGTTGTTTCATAAAATGGCTGAGTCTCAAACCGGCAATTGCAGCTGGGTTTAACAGTTCTCCCTCCAATCTTGCCAGAGCAACAATTCGGAATTTCCGCAATAGCCTCATTCAGGCATTGAGTGCACTCATCCAGAGACAAATCAGGAGTACACTGGACAAGTCCATATATCGTCCTAAAACTTCCCGTAGTGTCTCCTGTTGCAAACTTTTTCCGAGAATCTCCAGCTACAGCTGTTCTTTGTAATCTCTTCAACAAATCTTGCAGTGCCTGGTTGAACTGGCCCACATCGCCCGTCACATTATTCACATTTAACAGGCTGCGTGTAGGTTGTCTTCCCAGTACACCGAAAATTGATCTGTTCGAGTACCGAAGCATACATTCATCAGACCATCCTATTGCTTGCTTTACATTAGGACAAACCTGCAAGATTTCTTGAGTTGCGTTTCTTATACAACTTCGACAAATATCTTTTGAAACATCTCCTCTACAAAGAGCAATTACGTTTACTCTGTCAGGTTCTTGGCCAGCGGACTCATTGTAGAACCCATAATCTATGGATGTATTGGAGGTGATGGAGGATAAGATGCTGTTGAGATTTGTTTGATAGGCGCTGTTATTTGTGTAATTACCAAAATTGTTTGAACAAACATGCGAGAAAAACTGTTCCTGGGCATTAATGGACACAGCAAGTATGATAAAATAGATGAAGAAAAAAAGGCTTGAGCAGCCCTTCGCCATTGAAACAATCTATGATTCTGATACCGTAAGATTTCTGTACAAAGCAAAGCTTTTATGGTCATAAAATTGAAAACTAACGCGGCATGGTGGGCGACTACTATATATTCAAATCCTTGACAAACTTTCGTAATGCCAAATATCTAGATGTTATTAGTTTGTATGCACTTCAACAGTTTAATCTGAAATCGATAATAAATCATCTTAGGATAATTTGTGATTGATCAAAAATAATTGAAAATATTAAAATTGATATTTACCATAATTTTGAATTCAAAAATCATTCATTTATGATGTAAAAAGATTAAACAATCTATAAATTTTTAATTTGGTCAATATCATTATGATATCAACAGAAAAATTTATCTTTATTTAAGAAATTTAAGAAATTAAATATATTTTTGTTATTTTTCCAATAATAATTCTTTTAAATTATATATATTTTTGTTATTTTTTATTATTTATAACCGAATCATTCTATTTTTCATAGAATCATCAATCAAAAATCTTTTTTTTTTTCCAAAAAAAATAGATTAAAAATAGAAATTAAAAAATTTACGGAAAAAATGATTAAAATCAGCTAATCGAATAATTCAAATGACATTTGTGATTAATTAGTCATTGTTTAAATAATGCACATATATACCATGGTGGGACCATAAATTTTATTACGGGTGCCGAAATATATATTGAGATTAGTTTTTTACTTGCATTTAACTTGTATGATAAATTTGAAATTCCGGTTAGAGATTATTAATATGTAAGAATATCATTAAAAAAATACATAAAAAAATCATTCCAAATATAAAAATATATGAAAATATGAAGTAATGGTATATTTTTCGAAACCATTGATGTGATTTAGAATAGAAAATAATTGAATTAAATATAAATTAATGGAGAAATTGGCTTTATAGATCGTACATTTTTGGAGAGCGAGTAATTTGCTTAATTCAACGCCTATTGTTTGAATACAATATTTTTACTTGTTTGGTTTCCTTCCGTGTCTTTTGATTGAAATTATTTGAATCAAATATATAATTTTTTTTTGTGATAATGATAGTGATTGATGTGATTTATCTTATATATTAAGATTTTAAGTATAAAAGGTATTGAAAATCCAAAAAGTAAAAGGATACCTTATCAATTAAAAATTTTAAAATATTGAAATATAAT
>SKCR01042663.1:0-57555 GCA_019454045.1 Zanthoxylum bungeanum
TATTGAAAGGGAAAAAGTGCAAAAAGTTGGTGATCAGAACATCCAATGTGGAAAGCATTTTCTTGGGTGGGTCAAATAATTCAGCTGTCATTAGTAGATATTTTTCTTGGCCACATTGTTGATCGAACGAAAATTGTTTGTTGACGTGTAGGAGGAAAAAGTATGGATGCTTTAGGGGCACAGATAATTTTCTATTTAATCTTGGTAATGTGTATACTTCAATAAATCAAAACAATACTTATATAAATGTCACACACAGGGAAGGGGATAAAGAGCAATGATCGATCCAGAAGTTCCAACTCTCTCTCTCTCTCTCTCTCTGCGAAAACAGTATTGAAACCCCAGATACAGTGTACAGCAAACAAGCTCAGCTATCACAAGAGAAGAAAAACTTCTATGAAGATTGTCTTAATTTATGTTTCTCCATCTGCTATGTGTATTTTTGTTAAATATAACTTATTGAAAACGGATGAAGTAGTACACCCATCATATGTAAGTTTTTCTTCGACAAGAGATGAATTTACTCTTGAAGATGGGGGAAAATTCATAAAAAACTAGCTAACATTACGCTAAAAGAATTTTTACTAATACTAAATTAGTGTAAGTAAAGACTTTTATTGATATTTGTTAATAGTGTCAATAATTAAGAAATCATAGATTACTGACCCTAGTTATTAATATCAATAATTTTATGACACAATAGTATCAATAATTTTATGACACAATAGTATCAATAATATTCTAACACAATGATATCAGTAATATTTTGACACGATAATATCACTAATATATTGATACTAAAATGTCATTAAAATATTGATACTAAAACATCACTATAATATTGATATAATTTTAAGTGTCAATATTTTATATTACCATTTACTGTCAGTAAATTATGTTAACATATTATCAGAATTTTTCTAAAAAAAAATTAAATATATATCAATTTTTTTCAGGTTTTAATACATACTTAAAATTTGAACAAACACCGCATGACTATGAAATCTAAATTCATATAAACATCTCATAAATTCAATCTTCTTACAAAAATCGGATAAAATAACACTTTTATTCCAAAATAAACACAATATATATTCTTATAAAATAGCAATTAGCTAACAATTCCAACAAATATATTAGATAAGTATTCAATTAATACAAAAGTAACTACCACTATTGATCCAAAATCCCACTTTCAACATACATCATCCGCCTTTCTAGCAACTCCAATCAAAAGAAAGTGTTAGAATAGCAACCATCACCGAGAGGAAAATAAGAATCATCAAAGAATTAACAATAGAAAACCAATATATCGGATCATTAGCCATTAGAAAATAGGTATCCCAACGAGATGCCCACTTCACATCACTTTCCTGCAAGGTAAGACGATGGGCAAGCATTATAAAGGAACAACACTGTCATTACAACCATAAAGGCAACAATTACAGGTCTTTTTTTTAAAAAAAAATCAAGAGTATAAGGCCTTACATGGAACACCACATCATATGTAAATATAATTTCATCAACTTCTTGAGGAGATCATTCAGAGTTGTTAAATGCATCTTCTCCTTTCAATCACCAATTCATACTCATGTTTAACACTGCATTCATCAAAATATGTGTCAGTATTAATACATATGCATAAGCTGTTACAATATTAGTTAGCACACATCCATACAAGGAGATATGGGGGAGAAAATGGTAAAAATCACCTCAATGGTTTCAACATTATTTTAATAATTTATTATTTTAATTTTATAATTTAATAATAAAAAGTTAATTATATATTAGGTGCCACATACGTTTTTTAATTTTAATGTGAGATTATAATACGTTTTCTTATTATAATATATTTTTTATTTTAATAGTTTGTCATTTTAATTTTATAATTTAAAAATACTAAATTAAAATTTTAATTAATTAAATTAATATGTTTCTTATTTTAAAATGAGATTATATTTTTATATTGTAATATGTTTCTTATTTTAATTTTACAATTTAATAATAAAAAATTATTTTTTAAGATATTTTAATTTTATGATTTAATATATGAGATTCTATTTTTATATTATAATATGTTTTTTATTCTAGTCCCCAATGACGTGACTTGGTGGTGTAGTGCTTAAGATCTCACCTTAAAGTTCTGTATTCGAATTCAAAAACTGCAATTCTTGTAAGAGCTTAGGACAGCCTGAAATTTTATCTGCTACGCTTAACCCTGGAAGGTGTGGTTTGGTGGCAGGATTTCCAATGATTCTAAAAAAAATGATTTTTTATTCTAATAATTTATTATTTTAATTTTATAAATTAATAATAAAAAAAATTAATCTAGTCACGTATATATTAATTTCAAAAAGCACATACTAAAATAAGATTTAGCCATGTGGAACGTACCACTTTACTCCACGACATTGGAATGTGAGTTTAGTACATGTACAGTAGAAGGTGGGTTTAGTACATGTACAGTAGAAGTCGTTTTTTTCAATTTTATTTTTCCCCACTTGTTCTCATCTGCTCTGTTTTGCTCATTTCTCATCATTTACCGTTGAAGAAGCAACAACCCAATTTTTCATGGGTGCTTCAGATCAATCTTCGTCTCTTAGCGTGTTATTTTTTCACCTGGCTATATTTAGTTTTATTTTATGGCAAATGAGTTGGTTTTAAATTTAGTGTATATGACGTTGAAAGTCTTTAATAAATTTTTTGAAAGCTTAATTTTTAATTTTTTTTTTTTACTTCAGATCTGTAAAATATATCAAATGCATGATGCTTTTAGTCTATATCATGTTGAAAGCTTGAGTCTTGCGATCATGGTAGTGTTTTTAGTTTCCATTTATGGCAAATGAGTATTGTTATCATGGGTTTTGAAAAACATTATTGCTAGAATCGAATAAAAAATGAGAAATGAGAGATTTTTGGTGTGAAATATAAATGAAGATTAGCAGAATAAGGTAAATGTATATGCGTTTATTTTTGTTTTGCTGATTTGTATGTTTTGTTTTATATCTATAATTTTAGCTTCCAATGCATGATGCAAATGAGTGTTTTTCATAGGTGCTTTAGTTCAATCTTCTCTTATGTCATGTTTAGTTTCCGATGCATGTTGCGATTTTCAAATAAATTTCTATTATGAAAATTTGGATAATAAACACGAAATAAGTCATTGAACATGCTAATTTAGGTAACAAATATGTAATATTGTCCAACTTAAAATTTTATTGTATTAACCTAAAATCTAGGCAATAAATATGAAAATTATGGCAACTAACAAGAAAAATTATCATTCATGTTCTTATTTGTATGTTTAATGCATAAAATTGAATGTTAATACTTAATAAATTTCATAACATGTGGCAAGTCAAATCAAAAGTTTTAAGGGATATTTACACAAATAACACAATAATTTTTGTGAATTACAAAATTATCACATTCTAAAAGTTTCTTACTTCAAAATTACTAAATAGTAAATAGTCGCATTTTCTCATATACCCTATCTCTCATTTTCTCAACCGGTAGTGGCCGACGACAGCGGCAGTGGCATCCAATAGAGGTGGTGCGATGAGGCGGTGGTAAAAGCATCGAATTTACACATTTTTAAAAAAAACTTGTATCAATTTTATCTTTCTCAATTTATTTGTTTAATAAGTGGGTAATCTTCTTTCAAATATTTATTTTTCATTTTTTTCTTACTTTTTTTTTTTAGAAGAATTGCCCAAATTTCAGCAGGGCATTTAAGGGTGGCAACGGGCCGGGCCGGCCCGGGCTTTTTTTGGGCCCGAATTTTTTAAAAAAAAAAATTAAAAAATTAAAAAATTAAAAAATATACAAATATAAAATACATTTACACTATATATAAAGACAATTTATAAATAAATCACAAATTTCATTGATAAATTAACAATTTAAGTGCTAAAAACAAATAAAAATGATACAAACATATTAAAATATATATAATTTTTTTATTTTTTTATTTTTTTTTATTTATTTTGGCCCGGGCCGGCCCGGGCCCGGGCCAAAATTGGAAAGCCCGGCCCGGGCCCGAGCCCGAGCCGGGCTTTCATTTTAAGGCCCGGCCCGGGCTTTTTTCACTCCGGGCCGGGCCAAAGCCAGACCGGGCCGAGCCGGCTTCGGGCTTTTCTGCCACCCCTAAGGGCATTAGGTAAATACAGACTTTTAATTCATGTACATTGTACTCCAACAAGCACCATAGGAGGGTGAGAAAATTTAACAGGTTTGAGGGCTTATCTTCCCTCTCTTCCCATGTCACATTTGACTTTTTTGTCTCCCCTATAATTCCTTATCTGTCCTCTTCCTTTCACTAAAATTTCATTTTCAAATAAACCGTATATATCCAATTTTATTTATTTATTGATATATATATATATATATATAAATATAAAAATATAAAAAAAAAAACATATATATTTTTTGATAATTTTTTAAAAGGAAAAAAAAAAGATGAGAAGGGCGTTCCCCCCGCCCTTTTTTTGTGTTATTCTTTTAAAAATTTTATCAAAAAATATATTTTATAATTTAATTTTATTTGGTTAAATTATATTATTTTAATACATAAGTAGTATTAATATTTTTTAATTTATTTAACACTACTTATGTATTATAAAAATGTTCTCATGTATATTAGAAAAATATTTATTTAAAAATAGTACAAATAACAACATAAAAAGTTACACTTAAAAATATAAAAACATAAATTCTAATCTATGTTGCCTCCAAAGTCTCCTCCTGGCGCACTTGGTGATATACTCAATACTTCGTACCATAATTAATTACGAATCATATAACGAGTGGCCAATTCTTTAGCTTCGTACGATGAATGTTCCCACCACCACATTGGAATGAGTGGTATAGGGTAATGAGGGTGTAAAAAAACTTGCACAAAGTGTCTGCCAACATGAGCAATAGCTATTTCTTGACGCTCTTACTCTGGAACTGCATGAGACCTTAATGGCAAGTAAGTAAAACAACTCCAAACATTCTCAGCAAATGTATGCAGTACGAGATTGTACCTCGAAGCGATGACAATTCCTAAACTCATTGAGTTCATCCAATGTACCTCTGGTGCCGGCGACTGGAAGAAATGCAGTAAGTGTAATAAAGAATGTGATATATACCAAGCATGAGACTACATTTCTTCATTACGCACTGATTTATGTGATGACAATTCATAAACTCATTGAGTCCATCCAATGTACCTCTGGTGCCGGCGACTGGAAGAAATGCAGTAAGTGTAATAAAGAATGTGATATATACCAAGCATAAGACTGCATTTCTTCATTACGCGATTTATGTGCCAAATACAAAGAATGTGACGAGCCATGGGAAAACATGTTTCAATGGATTTAATAAGCCCCAAATCTCGATCTGAATCAAAAATTATGGCAATGATGCTCATTTTTCAACCATCTTTCTTCAAGATTGATAATGCCAATGTTAGTTGCACAGTCGTCTCATTACTAAGATATGCGAACATAAGCGAGTAAGTTCGCATTGTGGATATGATACCAACAACCTCCAATAGTGGTATCTGATACTCGTTGGTCTTGTATGTTGCATCAATGATTAACACAGAAGAAAAGTTAACAGACAGCTCTAGGCTTTTAGGATGAACCCAAAAAATATCTGTAATTTCATTGGTGTCTGGATTTGTAAGGTAATCATGAAGATAATTTTTCTTAATCAATTGATCCAAAACATATTGAATAGCAGTTAGACCACCCCGTTTCGCTTCTTTGTTTCTGGAAATAGCATTGTAAATGCTTCTGATGTCCGTACTATTTGACGGGTCTATTTCTTTTAAAACACTAAGAATTTCACGAGGTGCGGTGTTGTTGGCCATATCAAGCACAAATTGTTTCTCTAACGGTTTTAGCCTAGATGGATATTCATGACCATCAAGATATTCTGCTACTTGATGGTTATGGAAAACACATGTAACCTTTAATCCCCATATAACACCGTCTGGAGGTTTTGGTATACCTCGCAGTTCAAATGGGCATTTACATTTTTTTGTCCCACTATTTTTTACTATAGATTGACCTTCAACAAGATACCGCGGTAGTTTGTACTTTCCTCATCTTTCACACATAAGATGACACTTTGGCAGCTTGCCCGCCTTTCAAATTAGCAGAATTTTTAATCACTATCACAATATTATTTTCTAGACCAACTTTTTCGCCCCAATTATCATATATTCTCTACTTTCAAAGATCTATATAAAAAATAATGAAGATGTATAAATAACAAATATACATTATTTCTACGCTTTAAAAATAAATAACGAATATACATAATACAAACATAAAAATAACCTGGTCTGTAGTAAATTCAGTTGTATAATCACGACTATTGCTGTAGATGCTTTCCCCACTTCGAACTTCATTCTCGCCTGACCAACTATTGAAAATGAGCCCAAGTTACATTATCCATAAGTTTCCCGAAGATGATGACTCTATTCTAAAAAGAGAGAATGATATGTTGAAGGAGAAGAGAGAATGATGAGAGAGGCTTAAATGATATTACCTTCAAACTTACAAACTACTCTTTATATTAGAAGTAAACACAAATAAAACAAATACTTTAAAAAAAAAAAGTAAAAGTATATATGGATACTGATTTACGAAATTAAATAAGACAAACAACTTTTAATAAAGAAAATATAAAATCAAAATCAAAATCAGAATCAACACAACTTTTAATAAAATATTTTTTAAAAAAAAGTAAAAGTAGATGGATACTGGATTTACGAAATTAAATAAGACAAACAACTTTTAATAAAGAAAATATAAAATCAGAATCAACACAACTTTTAATAAAAAAAAAATAAAAAAAAAAGTAAAAGTAGATATGAATATTGATTTACGAAATTAAATAAGACAAACAATTTTAATAAAGAAAATATAAAATCAGAATCAGAATCAACACAACTTTTAATAAAATATTTTTTTTAAAAAAAAAGTAAAAGTAGATATGAATACTGATTTACGAAATTAAATAAGACAAATAAATTTTAATAAAGAAAATATAAAATTAGAATCAGAATCAGAATCAACACAACTTTTAATAAAAAATATTTTTTTTTAAAAAAAAAGTTATTAAACCCTTTTTTCAGAATTAAAAAATATATATATATTAAGAAAGGGGGACGGTTCCCCATAAAGGGGAACGATCGTCCCTCTTGGGGAACGATTTTTTTTAATCCAAAAAATAATTATGAGTATATACAAAATCTATTTTATTTTATAATTTAAATTTATTTGGTTAAATTATATTATTTTAATAAATAAGTAGTATTAATTAAATAAAAATAAATCAAAAAAAAATAAATGAGTAAATACGAAATCTGTAATATTTATTAACAAAAATAAAAAAATAAAAAATAAAAAATAAAAAATAATTATTAAAATCACAAATGGAAATATAATAGTATATAATTATTTTTAAATTAATATATATAAATATATAAATTTGTAATGTATAATAGTTGAAGAAGTCAAAATTAATAATGAGAGTAGCAATTTAGTAGTGACAAGGAGACAAAGAGGGGGAGTGTGTCAAGCGTGTCGGGGGTGGGATGATCAATTTTCTGGTCACATTCATGATAAATGAAATAGATTGACATCTATTTATGATCTGCATCTGCTTTACCTGGTGTCTTGTTCAACTTGCTTGCTGGGAAATGCAGTCTAGCCATCAAAGGACGAGGTGCCTGTTTGGGCCAAAATTGACCCTAGGGGCAAAAACGACATTACACCACGAGATTAGAAGCCCATCTGCAGACTGGGCCCACATACGAAGATGTTACACAAAGGTCCAGGCCTGTTGAACATAAAGAAGATCAACGGGCACCAGTTACAGCTTGGAGAAAGAATCCGCATTCATGAATACTACCATGAAGTCGACGGTTTCGAAGAGAAGGCAAGATCGTCAGTTACCGAACATGAAACATCTGAATCAAAGCCTCATTAATAATGACTCCAACGGGCAAATAAGGGAGGGATACCAAGACCTATAAAGGAAGAAGGAAAGACAACATAAAAGGGATCGAAAAAGAGACCACCCCAAAGATCAAGACAAGACTGATTCACACCGCCCTCACGGCATACAACCGAAGGTTGAGGTACATAAAAAGCCTTGATCTGTTTACTTTACATTGATCGGTGCTTAGGCTAACTTGAGCGTCGGGAGTGTCTACGGTCTCCACCACACCGGTGGGCAGTAAGCTCCTTATTCGTTCTATTTGTTTTGCAGGATTTGCTCGCGCCCTACAAATTGATAATCTCGATTGTGGACCTTGGCCGAAATCAGAGTCTACAATTTGGCGCCCACCGTGGGGCTGACGAGTGAATCGACAGGAAGTAGAACGTCTCAACAAAGTAATCAACAATGGCCTCAAGCAGCGAACAGATCCCAGATCAGCTAGCGGCACAAATTGCCATGCTCCAAGAACGACTCACAAACCTGGAAGAAGAAAATCTCACGATGCGAAATACCAACGAAAGTTTACAACAAAGCTAGATCACCTATCATCCGACCCTCTGCATAATCCTCAAGGCCAAACTAACGATAGAGATAACCGAAGTAATCCAACTGCTCCACCCTGTCAGACGAACCAAACAGCAATCACCCCCCAGCCACTACATTCAGACCCTTTTGGTGATCAAACCCATCAACTGGCCAATTCCATCAGGAGAGAAATGGTAGAATTCAAAGAAGCAATTATGTCACGACTACCAGGGGTGAAACTCCCGATCAGGAAAAGCAGGGCCGGAACAATTTCAGATACCCCTTTCCAGGAGTCAATTGTAGCAGTTGAGTTGCCCCGGAAATTCAACCCACCTGAAATGAAGTTATATGATGGGACCACAGATCCAGATGACCACGTCATGCATTATAAATTCAAAATGATGTCGAACGGTTTGTCTCCGAGCCAGTGGGAGGCCGGAATGTGCAGGTGCTTCGGGGAAACTCTGGCGGGACCTGCCTTGACATGGTTTATTAATCTTCCATACAGGTCAATCAAATCTTACCAAGAACTGGCGGACAAGTTCGTGTAACATTTCGCAAGTTCATGCAAGATGGAAAAAACAACAGACGACCTTAACTCTGTACAACAGAGAAGAGGGGAAACATTACGGAGCTACGTGGCCCGATTCAACCGTGAGAGAATAACCATCTCGGACCTCCATCAGCCTACAGCAGTTGAAGCCTTCAGGAATGGACTTCTTTATGACAGCGCGCTCTACAAGAAATTGACGAAATTCAGGTGCTACACAATGGACCAGGTCATGGCACGAGCACAAGTAGAGATAAGGTGGGAAGAGGATAAAAGAAATAAGAGAATAGTGGATGAAACAAATGCACAAGTGAACCGAAGGCCAGTTGCTTCCAGGCGACACGAAACAGACTTCCCCCCTCGAACCGAATGGAGGAACCAAAGTAGGGGCGAACGTCAACCCTTCTACAAAAATGTGGACAGACGACCACGGCCATATAAAAACAGGGAGGAACTACCGACAAGCAAGCCTCGGCTTCCAGACTACAACTTCACGATTTCACCAGGAGAATTGGTTTCGGTGTTGAAGAAATTAGGGAATGAAGTGAAGTGGCCTCCAAGGACTAGGGATAGTTCATCCAAAAAAGACACTAAGAAATGGTGTGAGTACCACAGGGACTACGGTCATACGACAGCGGAATGTGTTGCCTTGAGATTAGAGGTTTTGGAGCTGCTGAACAAAGGATTTTTGAAAGATTTGCTTACGGACAAGGGGAAGGCAACAATGACCCGAAGGGATGAAAGAGACAGACAGGGAGAAATTCCAACACCACCACCCTCGATTGATAACACAGTCAATGTTATTTCGGGGGGATCAGAAGTTAGTGGAGCTACTTATTCTGCAGCAAAAAGGCACTCAAGGGTATTGGCCACCCAAGCTTCACACACCCTAATGTTTGTACATGGAATTACCACAGGTTTGGTAATTGGGTTTCGGATGATGGGGACTCTCACGATCTAAATCCTCACCATGACGCTTTGGTCATTTCTCTCAAGTGGCGAACTTCATGATCAAACGTGTGTTGGTCGACACGGGCTCCTCAGCTAACATAATCTTTGCCAGTGCTTAACCGACATGGGAACGACATTGGATAACATCAATAGGCGAACGACAGTATTAATCGGTTTTAGCGGAGAACAAAAATTAACTATGGGGGAAATACGACTCCCAGTTTATGTTTCAGGTTTTAATAAGATGACTACTTTCTGGTATTAGACAGCCCATCGGCCTATAACTTGATTATGGGCAGACCCTGGATTCACGACATGGGGCGGTTCGTCTACCTATTATCAGGTAATCAAATTCCCAACTAAATGGGGGATTCAGGAGATAAAGGGAGATCAATTGGCGTCAAGGAGTTGCTACCAAACGACCTTGAAGGCTAAAGCAGATCCGGCATAGCAATTACACTCTGGGCCTAGTGCGTCAGAGCATACTCTACCGAATATTGAGAAGCTCGACGAGGTCCAGATTCATCCTCAATTCACGGACACAAGGCTTTTTTGGAGCGGGTTGGGTCCAAAAACTGCGAGACGACCTGATAGAATTCTTGAAAAGACGACACGACACATTCGCATGGTCACATGAGGATATGATAGGAATTGATCCGGAGCTCATCACTCACGCACTGCATGTGGATCCAGACCACACCCCTGTCAGACAAAAAAGAAGGAAGTTCGTCCAGAAAGAAACGGATCATTGATGAAGAGGTGCAAAAGTTACTACAGAACGGAGCGATTAAAGAAGTACAGTTTCCCGAGTGGCTTGCCAATGTTGTAGTAGTGAAAAAGAAGAATGGGAAGTGGAGGGTGTGCATCGACTTCACGGATTTGAACAAAGCCTGTCCAAAGGACTCGTTTCCTTTACCACATATTGATTCGATGGTGGATGCGACCGCTGGACACGAGTTATTAAGCTTCATGGACGCGTATTCAGGCTACAATCAGATCCTCATGCATCCTCAAGATCAAGAGAAAACAGCTTTTGTTACAAATCGAGGAATATTCTGTTACAAAGTCATGCCATTTGGCTTAAAGAACGCTGGAGCAACATACCAGCGAATGGTGAATAGGATGTTCGACCAACAAATAGGGAAAACAATGGAAGTTTATATGACGACATGTTGGTGAAGTCCGTTGAATCAGAACAACATCTCAACCATCTGGAAGAAGCCTTCGACATCATGGACAGGTACGGAATGAAATTAAATCCTACTAAGTGTGCGTTTGGTGTCGCTTCAGGAAAATTCTTGGGATACATAGTCACTCGACGAGGCATTGAAGCAAATCCAGACCAGATTAGATCAATCCTCGACATCCCTTCCCCTTCCACCCCGAAGGATGTCATGCGACTGACTGGGAGGATAGCGGCATTAAACAGGTTCATCTCTAAATCCACCGATAGGAGTTTTTTATTCTTCTCAGTTTTAAAAAAAGCAAGTAAATTCGAATGGACTCCTGCTTGTGAGGAAGCTCTGAAGCAGCTCAAACAATATTTATCTTCGCCGCCCCTGTTATCAAAACCACTCGACTGTGAGAGGCTCTACCTTTATTTGGGAGTCTCGAAACACGCGGTCAGTGGAGTTTTAGTAAGAGAAGAATCAGGGAGTCAACAGCCAGTCCACTATGTAAGCAAAACACTGTTGGAGGCAGAGACACGCTACCCGCTGATGCAAAAATTGGTCTTCGCACTTGTCACGGCCGCAAGGAAACTTAGACCCTATTTCCAAGGTCATGCCATCACAGTGTACACGACGTATCCTCTGAGGAGCATTCTTCATAAGCCTGAGTTATCTGGGAGATTGATGAAGTGGGCAATTGAGTTAGGGGAACACGACATTGACTTTCAACCCAGGACGTCTATCAAATCGCAAGCCTTGGCAGATTTTGTGGCTGACTTTGCTCCCGGAATGGTGGCAACACCCGACGTAGAAATCAATTCCATCCAGTCGACGAGTACTTGGAAATTGATGGTCGACGGTTTAAGTAACAGAAAGGGATTTGGACTCGGTATGGTAATCACTACCCCCTCAGGCGACGTTCTGCAGCAGGCAGTCAAATGCGGTTTTCGAGTAACCAACAATGAGGCCGAGTACGAAGCGTTGATAGCAGGATTATTATTGGCCAAGGAACTGGGAGCGAAGGAGATAGAAGTAACGTGGATTCTCAGCTGATTGTCACCAGGTCGATGGATCATATCATGCAAGGGGGGAGGCAATGGCGTTAATGCTAGGTTCAGAAAGTCGTAAATTCAAGGAGGATAAGCGAAGACGTCGAAAATTCTCCATAAAACAGATCCCAAGAAGCGAAAATTCCGGGCAGATGCACTGGCGACCCTCGGTTCGACTCTGGAAGGTGACAAACCACAAGCAATACCTATAGTATATCTGAACTGGCGGCAATTTGGAAGGAAGAGACAGCTGTGGCCGCCATCGGTTCAGTCGACAGTTGGATGACACCGATCATTGAATATTTGCAGAAAGGTGTGCTTCCAGAAAACAAAGTGCTGGCAAGGAAGATACAGAGACAGTCTGCAAGGTTCGTGGTATTCGAAGGCCAGCTGTTAAGGAGATCCTTCTCGGGACCATACTTGAAATGCTTGACACACGACGAAGCCCAGCATGTGTTGTCTGAATTGCATGAAGGGGAATGTGGGAACCACTCAGGTGGCAGAAGTTTGGCTCTCCGAGCCCACTCGACAGGGTATTACTGGCCGACAATGAGACTCGACTCCGCAGAATTCACAAAGAAATGCGACAGGTGCCAGAGATTCGCACCGGTCCCTCATCTACCACCAGAAAAGCTGAACCCAATCTTGTCTCCATGGCCGTTCATGAAATGGGGCATGGAAATTGTTGGAAAACTTCCAGTCGTATCAGGCCAACGAGTCTACATGCTCATAATGACAGATTATTATACGAAGTGGATAGAAGCCGAAACATTTGCTAGAATACGCGACAAGGAGGCTCAAACGTTCGTATGGAAGAATATCATATGCCGGTACGGCATTCCAAGAGAAATTGTGACCGACAATGGATCACAATTCATCAGCCATCACTTTCAAAATTTCTGCAGGAACTGGGGTATCAGACTAAACTACTCGACGCCGCGCTTTCCACAAGCAAACGGCCAAGCAGAGTCGTCCAATAAGACGATCTTGAACACTATGAAGAAGAGGTTGGAGAAAGCGAAGGGCGCCTGGGCGGAAGAATTACCTGGAGTCCTGTGGTCGTACCGGACAACCGTGAGATCTGCAACCGGCGAAACTCCATTCTCATTGGCATTTGGGACGGAAGCAGTAATTTCATCCGAAGAAGTCATCCCTTCTCCACGATGCCAGTGGCTCGACGACGAAAGCAACCGACAACTGATGATTGAATTTCAATCTCGACACGATTATGAGAAAAGGGACACGGCTTTCATCCGACTGGCCACATATCAACAAAGGACAGCCAGGTATTTCGACAAAAACGTCAGGACCAGGACATTCCGCACCGGTGACTGGGTCCTACGGAGAGTATTCCAGAACACGAAAGAAAGTGGAGACGGGAAGTTGGGCCCTAATTGGGAAGGCCCTTATCAAATTGCTGGAGTTGTTGGGAAATGAGCCTACAAGTTGGAAATCGAGGAGGGGAAACCTATCCGCAACAGCTGGAACGCGATGCACCTTAAAAATTTTATCCGGTAATTTCGATGTTTTGCCAATTAGTTATTTACCAATCTACTTTTTAGTGTTATCATTCTGTAGTAGAGATAGAAATTTGTAGAAGTTGTTCGACAAATTGCAATAAAACTATCCAATGGATTCTCGTTCCATTCTTCACATTCGAAATAAACAAACCATTCGTCATTTCAGTATACATAATGATTCAAAATACAACCTTGTTCCATCCTAGCAAATTCTAAATACAAGTTTAAAAAAACGTTCAAGATAATTGTTGAACAATTCGACATCAAACGTCAGCTCCGTCTGCATCGGTCGTTGTTGGTAGGCTAGTAGGAACGTCTCCTTCACCCTCCACATTCACCGGTTCAGAATGGACAGCGGTTTGTGCCACATTTTCTTCTCCTTCTTCTGTGTCCTTCTCGACTTCCACCATCGCTTCTACATTGGTTGGATTTAGCTCAGCCTCCTCCTTTCTCATCTCTACCTCTGTTCCTATTTCTACATCTTCTTCTTCTGTCGACGAGGAGATACCAGCGGCGCGCCTTTCATATTCGCTGATCCATTTCTCAGGCTTCCATTCAACGTGTTTCCCAGCAATAAATTCTTTCATCAAGTCGTATCTATTCTTCATCATAGAGTCAATGGCGATATCCTCCATTTGGTCCAACAGCAACTCGTTCTCCTTCTTCAAATTGTCGAAACCCGCATTGTAACCTTCAATTGTTAATTCGGCAGTTTCCTTTTCCAGCTTCAAGGTAGCCTTCACTTCCTTCAGCTCCTTCTCGAGAATTTTTTCCTTTCTCTGCGAAGCAACCAGTCCAGACTTCAATACAGACGACTCCTTCTTTACAGCTGATAAACCCTTCTCTAGCTCCTTGACCCTCTTTTGGTTGGATTCAGCATTCTTCCGCAAGAACAAGCTACATTCCAGGGCCTACGACATTCAAATCAGACACCATTCGACATTTTTTTTTTTTTCGAAAAAAAAAAAAAAAAAGGGAATGATGGTACTCACTTGGTAGTTTAGAGCGATGGCTTTTTTCATGGCCTCCGCCGGCCCAATTTGTGCCAATCTCACTTCATCCCCTTGGAGTAGAAGTCCCTCAACGAATGAGTCGATGCTCGAAGGGTCTGAAATTGCGGTCGACTCTTTTGGAACTTTCAAAATAAGGGTATCAGAGTCCTCTTCAGTTTCCACCTCTGCGGCAGACTTCTTTTTCTCGGATGGATGAGATAATGTCTGTCGACTTCCCTTTTTCTACGACACCCCCCACTTGAAATCACCTCCGATGTTGGGTGCCAGTCTCTCTTTCGACCTCTAACTCTCTTTCTTCAGTTTCCTCGACTTTTTTCGGCTCTTCATTTCGTCGAGTGAAGCTACTGTGAATGGACCAGACATCATCTCCTCTGCGCATGAAAATTCCTCAATTTTTAAGGGCTCTCGATATTTTTTATTCACCCCATACAAATTTTGAATCGACCACCTACAGTTTATCACGGCCAAAAACGTCGTTAGAGAGGGCCAGAACTTTACCTTCACGCTGATAATTTCCTTCCACAATGGAGTCGCCCTTAATCTTTCTCCTCTAAGATGGCCTTACAGTTCCTTACGTCGTCTGGCAGAGATAGAATTGCTTCGACGTTTGAGGTGGAGCGAACAGTTGAGATGAACGATTTGTTTCGAAGAGGATCTGCAACGACAAACCCTCGGTTATTCAAAGACACAAAGACAGTTATAACTTATAACTTTGAAAAGAACGTCACTCACTCGACAAACACCAAAACTCTGGGATTCGACCAGCCCCAGTCAAACCAAATATACCTCACCCTTTGCGAAGAAGTAATAGGACTGCCAGTTTCCCCTATCATTAGTCGGCAATCCAATGACTAGATGCTTCTTTCTTTGTCGAAGGATCATAATATATCTCTCTTTTTCTTCAAATGCTCCTTTAGGTAATATGTCTCTAGAACATCATTTACCTCGAAGAGTACACCCAACTCAAAGGCTAAGCACTCAATCGACAAAAGGATCCTCGATGCATTGGCATCAGTTGAGACGGAGCAATTTCAAAGTGGTTCAACACTTCCCAGACCAGTCTGGGGATAGGAAACCTCAATCCCACTTTAAACGGACGAACGTAAAAACCCATCCACCCCGGGACCTTGTAATCAATTCTCTCAGTCGACGAAGGTACTCGAAGTTCTAGAGAGTCAGGAAATCTATACATACAACTGAGTTCCCTCAACATTTTCCCAGTCATACGACTAGCAGGATTCCTGGATAATAAGTTGGTAGGCTTACTGGTGCAAGGAAAATCACACGGCTCCTCAATTGCAGGAATAAATCTTAGAGGTATAGCCTCGGTAGGAGTCTCCCGAGGAGACATGGCCAGGGTAACTACACATTTCTCAATCAATTTCTCATACGACCAGTCTTTGTACGTTACCTCCTCCTCAATTTCACTCGATGACTCGACATAACTATCTAACTTGGCGCCCAAGCTGCCTAAAGACTCTCCACTCGACATTCTCCAAACAACAAGCATATAAACAATTAAACTCCCTAATAATCTACCCCTTGAAGATAAAAACCACAAACACGATTCTTAAACTAAACACACTAACCCAAAGATCAAACAGCCAAAGTTACCTAAGAACAGCTTGAATATTGCTATGAATGCTTAAAGGAATTGAAGAACAAGAGGAAGTTAATGAAGAATACCTTGAGAAACACTTGAGAGCTCTCCTTACTCGACTTCCCAAATTAGGAAAAATGAAACGCCCACAACCCTTTTATACACGCCTACTCGATTTGTCGCCAAAATTCCCGCCAAAAACTCCTCGTAATTCGCGCTAGGGTTTGTAATTAATAACAGATAAACTAGGTCAAAATACTAAGGTATTGAGAGCGTCGAACATGGGACATCCCCCAGATGACTCATGTCGAGTCAGATTAGAGTTATGGTATTCACTCGTCCCATACGACAGTGTCGAGTGAAATCACTCCTGAACCACCTCAAGGTTCAGTCGACAGGGGACATCCCCCAGATGACTCATGTCGAGTCAGATTAGAGTTATGGTATTCACTCGTCCCATACGACAGTGTCGAGTGAAATCACTCCTGAACCACCTCAAGGTTCAGTCGACATGGGACATCCCCCAGATGACTCATGTCGAGTCAGATTAGAGTTATGGTATTCACTCGTCCCATACGACAGTGTCGAGTGAAATCACTCCTGAACCACCTCAAGGTTCAGTCGACAGGGGACATCCCCCAGATGACTCATGTCGAGTTAGATTGAGTTATGGTATTCACTCGTCCCATACGACAGTGTCGAGTGAAATCACTCCTGAACCACCTCAAGGTTCAGTCGACAGGGGACATCCCCCAGATGACTCATGTCGAGTCAGATTAGAGTTTTGGTATTCACTCGTCCCATACGACAGTTTCGAGTGAAATCACTCATGAACCACCTCAAGGTTCAGTCGACAGGGGACATCCCCCAGATGACTCATGTCGAGTTAGATTAGAGTTATGGTATTCACTCGTCCCATACGACAGTGTCGAGTGAAATCACTCCTGAACCACCTCAAGGTTCAGTCGACATGGGACATCCCCCAGATGACTCATGTCGAGTCAGATTAGAGTTATGGTATTCACTCGTCCCATACGACAGTGTCGAGTGAAATCACTCCTGAACCACCTCAAGGTTCAGTCGACAGGGGACATCCCCCAGATGACTCATGTCGAATTAGATCTGAGTTATGGTATTCACTCGTCCCATACGACAGTGTCGAGTGAAATCACTCCTGAACCACCTCAAGGTTCAGTCGACAGGGGACATCCCCCAGATGACTCATGTCGAGTCATATTAGAGTTA
Source organism: Zanthoxylum bungeanum (assembly GCA_019454045.1). Taxonomy (NCBI): domain Eukaryota; kingdom Viridiplantae; phylum Streptophyta; class Magnoliopsida; order Sapindales; family Rutaceae; genus Zanthoxylum; species Zanthoxylum bungeanum. The sequence goes on from SKCR01042663.1 coordinate 17,621, forward strand.
TGGTATTCACTCGTCCCATACGACAGTGTCGAGTGAAATCACTCCTGAACCACCTCAAGGTTCAGTCGACATGGGACATCCCCCAGATGACTCATGTCGAGTCAGATTAGAGTTATGGTATTCACTCGTCACATACGACAGTGTCGAGTGAAATCACTCCTGAACCACCTCAAGGTTCAGTCGACAGGGGACATCCCCCAGATGACTCATGTCGAGTCAGATTAGAGTTATGGTATTCACTCGTCCCATACGACAGTGTCGAGTGAAATCACTCCTGAACCACCTCAAGGTTCAGTCGACAGGGGACATCCCCCAGATGACTCATGTCGAGTTAGATCTGAGTTATAGTATTCACTCGTCCCATACGACTGTGTCGAGTGAAATCGATCCTGAACCACCTCAAGGTTCAGTCGACAGGGGACATCCCCCAGATGACTCATGTCGAGTTAGATCTGAGTTATAGTATTCACTCGTCCCATACGACTGTGTCGAGTGAAATCGATCCTGAACCACCTCAAGGTTCAGTCGACAGGGGACATCCCCCAGATGACTCATGTCGAGTCAGATTTAAGTTATGGTATTCACTCGTCCCATACGACAGTGTCGAGTGAAATCACTCCTGAACCACCTCAAGGTTCAGTCGACATGGGACATCCCCCAGATGACTCATGTCGAGTTAGATCTGAGTTATGGTATTCACTATTCCCATACAACAATGTCGAGTGAGTTCATCCAGGGACTTCCTACGGGCCATGTCAGGACAAAGAATACCCCCAATTTACACGACATGTCAATGGCTATTTATGGACTCTCACTATCTGTGTATCACGCTTAAATAATGTTCATTCGCACTATGAGACGTTCAAAGCTAACTCACTCCCACCTGGTTCAGACGTCCGGAGCCACCCACTGGATCCATACGACATGCCGAGTGAGACTCTTTCTAAAAGCAATCTGGTTCGACACTCCCTTACAGGCTATAAACGAAAGCAAGGAAGACTTGTTTGATTCATTCGGTACATACAAAGGTACTCTCCAAGCCTAAGGACTTCCAGACTTAGAGAGTATGGGACAAACTGTTTGGGCCAAAATTGACCCTAGGGGCAAAAACGACATTACACCACGAGATTAGAAGCCCATCTGCAGACTGGGCCCACATACGAAGATGTTACACAAAGGTCCATGCCTGTTGAACATAAAGAAGATCAACGGGCACAAGTTACAGCTTGGAGAAAGAATCCGCATTCATGAATACTACCATGAAGTCGACGGTTTCGAAGAGAAGGCAAGATCGTCAGTTACCGAACATGAAACATCCGAATCAAAGCCTCATTAATAATGACTCCAACTGGAAAATAAGGGAGGGGATACCAAGACCTATAAAGGAAGAAGGAAAGACAACATAAAAGGGATCGAAAAAGAGACCACCCCAAAGATCAAGACAAGACTGATTCACACCGCCCTCACGGCATACAACCGAAGGTTGAGGTACATAAAAAGCCTTGATCTGTTTACTTTACATTGATCGGTGCTTAGGCTAACTTGAGCGTCGGAGTGTCTACGGTCTCCACCACACCGGTGGGCAGTAAGCTCCTTATTCGTTCTATTTGTTTTGCAGGATTTGCTCGCGCCCTACAAATTGATAATCTCGATTGTGGACCTTGGCCGAAATCAGAGTCTACAGTGCCCGTGTTTTTTGGTCAAATCCCCTCACACAAACATATCCTCTCCAGAAACAGTGCTGAAAGGTATGGAGGTCCCAAAATAAACAGTACGCCTAGGTAGGTTCCATAACCACTCCCTGGGAACATTAATGGGCTTCAAGCTAGAATCGTGGTCTGCAATACCTCATTGACTTGAAAATATGTGCCATTGAGGGAAAAGCTCCCTCTCTTTGCTGTTCTTCGACACGCGTATCAAAATGGTCCCCCGAACAATTTAATACTCCATCCGACTCCCTTGAACAGTGTTGCATGAAAAACATGTCTTATTATCACAGAATTTTCCATCTTCTTGAGAACTGCACGTACTTTCAGGTGGTTGAATGGAATTTGCCATTTCACCTGGTGTCCATATGGCAAGAAGATATCTTCATGGGTCATCAGGTTCTCATTTATCCAACATTTCCAAAAGAGGGTGTGAATCTGGAAATTCATACACTTGGTGCTCTGTTCGTAGACGACTCGTATGTTGGAAATTCTTTAAATATTCATTAAGGATATATATGTCTTTTGAATGCAATGGGTGCATGAGAGGGGTACAACCCTTTAGAGGGTTGCACCCCACCCCAAGGGGTGCCCCATTGGCACCCTTACATGCCTTTATAAATCAGGCTCTATGTCCAATTAAAAGAGACAGAAGACAATCCGAATTTAAGAGTCAAATTTTCCATTTGTTTTGAGAGAGAGTTCCACCATATTCCAAGTTTATATACTTGTTAAGGAGTGCTCCTTGAACAAGAAGCAACCAAGTTACCCTGGGAGAACATTGGCCAATTCGAATTTGTGAAGCACCTGTGACGGAGGCTAATAAGTTCTTAAGGACAGAGAGATCTCGACTTGGATTCGTCATTGCATTTTCCAGGTTTTCTATAATTTTTCATGTTTTAGGGTTTTATGATAATTTGATTAGTATTTACTGGTTTAATTTGTTTGAAGCATGTTGTTTTAACGTTTAATGACACTATTTGGACAACAATCTTAAGAACTTATTATACTAGTGTTGTTAGATAGTAATTCACATGCTAGGTTAGAAAATTTTCTGGAAAAATACGAACTGTGCATGAAAAACCCGTAGGGCATTCGAACGCCCGACGAACGCGAAGGCTTAAATTTGAAATTTCGTAAGAACGTTCGAACGCGTCTTCAAACGCAACTAGAACGTAAGCTTTCTGCCTAAGAACATTTGAACGCGTACTAAACACAACTCGAACGCAAACTCTCTGGAATCATTTCGTTCGAACGCGTTTTCGAACGTTATTCGAACGTGAAATCTCTAGAATCATTCCGTTCGAACGCGTTATCAAACGCTACTCGAACGTGAACTATCTGGAAACACTTCGTTCAAACGCGTTGTCAAACGCAACACGAACGCACACACACTGGACAGTATCGTTCGAACGTAGATACGAATGCGACACTAACGAAATCGTCATGTAATTATTATAAACTGCAAACTTAGATTGATATTAACTTAGTAAATCATATATTGTAACACATTAATCTTGGTAGTATAGATTTAAGTTATTATTAGGTTGTTCAATTATCACAAGCATACACATAGTGATAAAGTTGAAATTGATTGTGTGTTGCATACTTGGGTGAGAATTTAAAGTATAATCATACACAAGAAATTCCATCCAATCTTGATTGACACTTACACATATATCTACACATATCGTATATTATTTGTGCATTTGAAGAAGTGTAATTATGGGTTTGAATTGCTAAAATATCCTTTTGAAAAATTGTTTAAAGAATATTCTGTCAAAAAGTCGATAAGAGCCTAAGTGGTCAGGGACTTAAGTGGTTACTCCCCCCCCACCTCTCTTTGGGAATATTCGTTTATTCATTTTTCTAAAGAATCTTTAGTTAAAATTCAAGGACTTGTGTTTATTGGAACCACCGTCCAATAGAACAATAAGTGGTTACCTAGTATATCATTTTGAACAAGATCATACGTTGATCATTGTGCAATTTATCTTTTGTAGATTAATTGACCCCTATTGGATTTTCCAGTTACAAATGGCTAGCAGAAACATCACAGTACCGGTCTCTCATGGAGAAAAGCCGGAGAAATTTGGTGGGGCAAATTTCAAACAGTGGCAGAGCAAAATGCTGTTCTACCTGACAACTCTCCAGTTGGCTAAATTCCTCAAAGATCCTCCGGGTCCTGTGGAGGGTGAATCGGAAATGGCCAAGGAAAGCGAGAACAGACATGGATGTCTGGAGACTTCTTATGCAAGAACTACCTTTTGGGTGGTCTTGACAATACCCTGTACAATGTGTACCAAGGCATGACTTCTGCGAAGATTCTCTGGGAATCTCTCGAGAAGAAGTACAAAATCGAGGATGTCGGACAAAAGAAATTTATCGTGGGTAGGTTCATGGACTACAAGATGGTAGATTCAAAGACGGTGATGTCTCAATTGGGAGAACTGCAGTTGATCATTCATGAAATACTGGATGAGTGAATGAAACTCTGTGAGATGTTCAAGTTGCCGCCATAATTGAAAAGTTGCCTCCATCATGGAAGGACTTCAAGAGCTATCTGAAACAAAAAAAGAAGCAGATGAGCCTTGAAGACCTCAGTGTTCGATTGAGAATCGAGGAGGACAACATGATGTCTGAGAAGGCCAGCTACAAGACTATGGAGTCTAAGGCCAACATCATTGATGGTGTAAAGGGTAGCAAGAAGAGAAAGAACAGTGGAGCTGATTCTTCGAACAAGAAGTTCAAGGGGAAATGCTACAACTGTGGAAAGAGCGGTCATATGTCAAAGGACTGCAGAAACAAGAAGTCTCAGGACAATGGCAAGAAAGAGAAAAATGAGGCCCATGTGACTGAAGGAGAGCATCTGACTGGTGATATCTTAGAGATGGAACTATCAGCAGTGGTAACCGAAGCCAACATAGTTGGGAATCTAAGAGAATGGTGGGTAGACACTGGGGCTACTCGTCATATCTGTGCAGATAGCAAGATTTTTTCCTTGTATCAGAAGGTCAATGGCGGTGATCATCTGACAATGGGAAACTCGTCTATCTCTCAGGTGGTTGGACAAGGCACATTGGTTCTGAAGATGACATCTGGAAATGAGCTAACATTGAAGAATGTACTGCATGTTCCATATATTCGGAAGAACTTAGTCTCAGGATCTCTCCTTAGTAAGGCTGGTTTTAAGCTTGTATTTGTTTCTGATAAGTTTGTAATGACAAAGAATGATATGTATGTAGGAAAAGGTTACCTAACTGAGGGTCTTTTCAAACTAAATGTAATGACTGTCAATCGTGCTATTAATAAATCTAGTACTTCTGCTTATATTATTGAGTCACAAAATGTATGGCATGGGAGGTTAGGATATGTTAATTATGATACCATGCGTAAATTATTAACATGGACCTTATACCTAAATTTGCAATTGATAGCCAACATAAGTGTGAGGCATGCGTTGAAGCAAAAATGCATAGAACATCATTTCATTATGTGGAACGCAATTCTGAACCTTTAGAACTTGTACACACTGACGTGTGTGACATGAATATTGTGCAAACAAAGGGCGGTAAAAAGTACTTTGTCACTTTTATCGATGACAGCACAAGATTGCTATGTGTACTTGCTGAGGAGCAAAATGAAGCTATTGAGAGCTTTGTACACTATAAGAACGAAGTTGAAAATCAACTTGGTAAGAAAATCAAAAGAATCAGGAGTGATAAAGGTGGTGAATACGTTTCACCATTCGGTGAATATTGTTCTGTGCACGGAATTATTCACGAAACCACTGCTCCTTATTCTCCTCAACAGAACGGAATTACGGAGCGCAAAAACCGAACGTTGAAGGAAATGATGAACGCCATGTTGACGAGTTCGGGTTTACCCCAGAACTTGTGGGGGGAAGCCTTGCTTCCGCGAACTACGTTCTAAACAAGCTTCCTCACAGAAGATTGGACAAGACACCATATGAGTTGTGGAAAGGTTTCGTACCTTCCTACAAATACCTAAAAGTATGGGGGTGTCTTGTCAAAGTAATGGTTCTTAAACCTAAAAAGGTTAGAATATGACCAAAACGGTTGACTGTATATGACCCTCTTAAATTTAGAGGGTTGCACCCCACCCCAAGGGGTGCCCCATTGGCACCCTTACATGCCTTTATAAATGAGGCTCTATGTCCAATTAAAATAGACAGAAGACAATCCGAATTTAAGAGTCAAATTTTCCATTTGTTTTGAGAGAGAGTTCCACCATATTCCAAGTTTATATACTTGTTAAGGAGTGCTCCTTGAACAAGAAGCAACCAGTTACCCTGGGAGAACATTGGCCAATTCGAATTTGTGAAGCACCTGTGACGGAGGCTAATAAGTTCTTAAGGACGAGAGAGATCTCGACTTGGATTCGTCATTGCATTTTCCAGGTTTTCTATAATTTTTCATGTTTTAGGGTTTTATGATAATTTGATTAGTATTTACTGGTTTAATTGTTTGAAGCATGTTGTTTTAACGTTTAATGACACTATTTGGAGAACAATCTAAGAACTTATTATACTAGTGTTGTTAGATAGTATTCACATGCTAGGTTAGAAAATTTTCTGGAAAAATACGAACTGTGCATGAAAAACCCGTAGGGCATTCGAACGCCCGACGAACGCGAAGGCTTAAATTTGAAATTTCGTAAGAACGTTCGAACGCGTCTTCAAACGCAACTAGAACGTAAGCTTTCTGCCTAAGAACATTTGAACGCGTACTAAACACAACTCGAACGCAAACTCTCTGGAATCATTTCGTTCGAACGCGTTTTCGAACGTTATTCGAACGTGAAATCTCTAGAATCATTCCGTTCGAACGCGTTATCAAACGCTACTCGAACGTGAACTATCTGGAAACACTTCGTTCAAACGCGTTGTCAAACGCAACACGAACGCACACACACTGGACAGTATCGTTCGAACGTAGATACGAATGCGACACTAACGAAATCGTCATGTAATTATTATAAACTGCAAACTTAGATTGATATTAACTTAGTAAATCATATATTGTAACACATTAATCTTGGTAGTATAGATTTAAGTTATTATTAGGTTGTTCAATTATCACAAGCATACACATAGTGATAAAGTTGAAATTGATTGTGTGTTGCATACTTGGGTGAGAATTTAAAGTATAATCATACACAAGAAATTCCATCCAATCTTGATTGACACTTACACACATATATCTACACATATCGTATATTATTGTGTGCATTTGAAGAAGTGTAATTATGGGTTTGAATTGCTAAAATATCCTTTTGAAAAATTGTTTAAAGAATATTCTGTCAAAAAGCGATAAAGCCTAAGTGGTCAGGGACTTAAGTGGTTACTCCGGACCCCCCTCATCCTTGGGAATATTCGTTTATTCATTTTTCTAAAGAATCTTTAGTTAAAATTCAAGGACTTGTGTTTATTGGAACCACCGTCCAATAGAACAATAAGTGGTTACCTAGTATATCATTTTGAACAAGATCATACGTTGATCATTGTGCAATTTATCTTTTGTAGATTAATTGACCCCTATTGAATTTTTCAGTTACAAATGGCTAGCAGAAACATCACAGTACCGGTCTCTCATGGAGAAAAGCCGGAGAAATTTGGTGGGGCAAATTTCAAACAGTGGCAGAGCAAAATGCTGTTCTACCTGACAACTCTCCAGTTGGCTAAATTCCTCAAAGATCCTCCGGGTCCTGTGGAGGGTGAATCGGAAATGGCCAAGGAAAAGCGAGAACAGACATGGATGTCTGGAGACTTCTTATGCAAGAAAAACCTTTTGGGTGGTCTTGACAATACCTGTACAATGTGTACCAAGGCATGACTTCTGCGAAGATTCTCTGGGAATCTCTCGAGAAGAAGTACAAAATCGAGGATGTCGGACAAAAGAAATTTATCGTGGGTAGGTTCCTGGACTACAAGATGGTAGATTCAAAGACGGTGATTGTCTCAATTGGGAGAACTGCAGTTGATCATTCATGAAATACTGGATGAGGGAATGAAACTCTGTGAGATGTTCAAGTTGCCGCCATAATTGAAAAGTTGCCTCCATCATGGAAGGACTTCAGGAGCTATCTGAAACAAAAAAAGAAGCAGATGAGCCTTGAAGACCTCAGTGTTCGATTGAGAATCGAGGAGGACAACATGATGTCTGAGAAGGCCAGCTACAAGACTATGGAGTCTAAGGCCAACATCATTGATGGTGTAAAGGGTAGCAAGAAGAGAAAGAACAGTGGAGCTGATTCTTCGAACAAGAAGTTCAAGGGGAAATGCTACAACTGTGGAAAGAGCGGTCATATGTCAAAGGACTGCAGAAACAAGAAGTCTCAGGACAATGGCAAGAAAGAGAAAAATGAGGCCCATGTCACTGAAGGAGAGCAGCTGACTGGTGATATCTTAGAGATGGAACTATCAGCAGTGGTAACCGAAGCCAACATAGTTGGGAATCTAAGAGAATGGTGGGTAGACACTGGGGCTACTCGTCATATCTGTGCAGATAGCAAGATTTTTTCCTTGTATCAGAAGGTCGATGGCGGCGATCATCTGACAATGGGAAACTCGTCTATCTCTCAGGTGGTTGGACAAGGCACATTGGTTCTGAAGATGACATCTGGAAATGAGCTAACATTGAAGAATGTACTGCATGTTCCAGATATTCGGAAGAACTTAGTCTCAGGATCTCTCCTTAGTAAGGCTGGTTTTAAGCTTGTATTTGTTTCTGATAAGTTTGTAATGACAAAGAATGATATGTATGTAGGAAAAGGTTACCTAACTGAGGTCTTTTCAAACTAAATGTAATGACTGTCAATCGTGCTATTAATAAATCTAGTACTTCTGCTTATATTATTGAGTCACAAAATGTATGGCATGGGAGGTTAGGACATGTTAATTATGATACCATGCGTAAATTAATTAACATGGACCTTATACCTAAATTTGCAATTGATAGCCAACATAAGTGTGAGGCATGCGTTGAAGCAAAAATGCATAGAACATCATTTCATTATGTGGAACGCAATTCTGAACCTTTAGAACTTGTACACACTGACGTGTGTGACATGAATATTGTGCAAACAAAGGGCGGTAAAAAGTACTTTGTCACTTTTATCGATGACAGCACAAGATTATGCTATGTGTACTTGCTGAGGAGCAAAACTGAAGCTATTGAGAGCTTTGTACACTATAAGAACGAAGTTGAAAATCAACTTGGTAAGAAAATCAAAAGAATCAGGAGTGATAAAGGTGGTGAATACGTTTCACCATTCGGTGAATATTGTTCTGTGCACGGAATTATTCACGAAACCACTGCTCCTTATTCTCCTCAACAGAACGGAATTACGGAGCGCAAAAACCGAACGTTGAAGGAAATGATGAACGCCATGTTGACGAGTTCGGGTTTACCCCAGAACTTGTGGGGGGAAGCCTTGCTTTCCGCGAACTACGTTCTAAACAAGCTTCCTCACAGAAGATTGGACAAGACACCATATGAGTTGTGGAAAGGTTTCGTACCTTCCTACAAATACCTAAAAGTATGGGGGTGTCTTGTCAAAGTAATGGTTCTTAAACCTAAAAAGGTTAGAATATGACCCAAAACGGTTGACTGTATATTCATTGGATATGCTCGCAACAGTAGTGCGTATCGATTCTTGGTACACAAGTCTGAGATTCTTGACATCAATCCGAACATAATAATTGAGTCAAGGAATGCGACATTTTTTGAAGAGACGTTTCCTTGTAAGGAAAGACAAAGAACATAGTCTCTCAAAAGAACAATTGATATTGTCAAGGCAGTGATCAGGTTGACCAAGAATCATATCAACGTGCAAATGTTGAGACAATCGAGCCTAGACGTGGCAAAAGAGCTAGAACGTCTAAGTCGTATGGCCCCAATTTTCTGACATACTTGTTAGAAAATGAGGCCCAAAGCTATAAAGAAGAGTGTGTCTTCTCCGGAGGCACCTCTGTGGAAAGAGGCTATTAACAGTGAGATTGATTCAATCCCACAGAACCATACTTGGGAGTTGGTTGATCTTCCTCCAGGTTGTAAGCCGCTTGACTACAAATGGATATTCAAACGGAAGATGAAAACGGATGGATCAATAGATAAGTATAAGGCAAGACTTGTTAAAAGGTTATAGACAAAATGAAGGCCTTGATTACTTTGACACATATTCACCAGTGACTCGTATCACATCGATAAGAATGCTTATAGCCATAGAAGCTATATTTGGTCTTGAAATACATCAAATGGATGTAAAAACGGCATTCTTGAATGGTGAATTGGATGAAGAGATTTACATGGAACAACCAGAAGGGTTTAGTGTTCCTGGACAAGAACAGAAGGTGTGCAAACTTGTAAAATCCTTGTACGGATTAAAACAAGCACCTAAACAATGGCATGAGAAATTTGACAAAGAAATGTTGTCAAGTGGGTTCAAAACCAATGAGTGTGATAAGTGTGTGTACACCAAATCAACTCAAAAAAGATATGTCATTGTGTGTCTCTATGTAGACGATATGCTGATAATTGGTAGTAATCATGAAATGATTAAGTCTACTAAAAACATGTTATCCAGTAGATTTGATATGAAAGATATGGGAATAGCTGATGTAATCCTAGGAATTAAGAATAATTCCTAGGACATCAGACGGATATATATTATCTCAGACTCATTATATTGAGAAGATACTTGATAAATATATCAAAGGGGATCTAAATGTGGCTAGAACCCATGTAGACATAACTCTTCATCTATCAAAGAATACTGGTTCAAGCGTATCGCAATTAAAGTATTCGAGAATCATAGGAAGTCTGATGTATCTCACGAATTGTACACGACCAGATATTGCTCAAGCTGTGAACCAGCTTAGTAGATATACGAGCAATCCAGGACATAACCACTGGAAAGCCATTGTAAGAGTTTTGAGGTATCTGAGAGAAACTTCAAAATATGGACTACATTACGAGAGATATTCTGCTGTACTAGAGGGATACATCGATGCTAACTGGATATCTGATACGGTTGATGAGTGGTATTTATATCACTATTTCCCACTCATTTAACCTAATTTTTGTTATAGTTTCTTGAGTTTTGTGAACGTTTTGATGTGTTTTGTGTTATTTTGTAGATAAATAAAGTTTCAGGACATTCTGGAGGTGATTTGGGCCAAAACAGTGAAAATTGGACAAAAATGGCATTTTTGTAAATTCCCGCGTCGCGACCCCAAGACGTTTCGCGTCGCGACGTCTAACATGCGCCGGGTCCACAAATCAGAATCTGAGAAAAAGTTTGACTTTGCTAAAATGCGTCGTGCCACGTGTCACCATCACAGCCGATCTGCTAACATGTGTCGTGCCACGTGTCAGCATCCTACGGTGCCGACAGTCATCATCGCCACGTGTGCCACGTGGCATCCTACGTGTCTCCATGTCATCAGCCACGTCAGTAAGTCAACAAGTCAACATTGCCACGTGTCGTGCCACATCATCATCAGCCAATCAGGAAGTGCCACGTGTCGCAATCCTATGGTGCCGACAGTCTCTTTCCCACGTGTCGCCACGTCAGCATCAATCATTGAGTATCCAATCCTTATCTGACATGTGGCGGATAAGAATCTCAGCGACCAATCAGAAGGCGCCACGTGTCACAATAATTGAAGTCCAACCACCGCGCCACGTGTCACCTTATCAGCTTATCCAGAATCTTCAAACCGGCGAACCAGAGCGTGCCACGTCGACAAAATCTAGCGTAGCGACGCCAGAGGCCTTGGCGTCGCGACGCTGGAAGCCTACCGAGGCCTATAAATTGAGCTCGAGATTTCAGAATTGAATGCACCACTCTCTCTCTTATATTCTATCTAGAGAGAGAGTTTCTCTCTCTAGATTCTTTAGTTTTTACTTTTCAATCTTATGTCTTTTACTTTTCAGTATTTTTACTTTATGTCTTTTACTTTTAAGTTGTTACTAGCCCTAGTTATGTTGTTTAGGTATGGGGTTGTGATGAATTCTAATATCACCGGTTTATAAGGGGTTATTTTATAGTTTGGGTAATTAAAGGTTTACTTATTAAGTCTAAGCTTAATGCTTCTTGTTGTTTGATCACCAATAAGATTGATGTGGTAAATCTAAAATGAACTAGACATAGGGATTTTAGGTTTCAGCCTTAGACTTAATAGCCCACGATCTTCCTTGAGGATAGATAACCCTTTAATAGATTTCCTTACAGGATAGGAATATACCTGTCGGGCAGGGGTAGCCATAATTGGAACTTAAACTTAATGAATCCAGATAATTTGGTTGATATAGACATATGGTTCAATTGGGTTAAACTGGGTATTTGCGTCTGACCATCGACAGAGGCTTTTGCATAATTTAGTGTTACAGGTTAGTAAACTGATTTATTACACAAACATAAAATAATCACTTCATCTTTTAAAAGATATTAGAATGATTCACAACCCTAGATCTTTTGTCTTTTGTTTTTTTCCTTAGTATTTTCTTTTGTCTTTTATTTATTTTGTAAAACCACTTTCAACCAATCAAACAATCATTCTCTTCACCCTCAATTATATATTTGTAAATAAATAGATTCAATAATTAATAACAACAGTAGGAATTAAGTCGTCGTGGGATCGATATTTTTATACTACTTGAACGATACGTGCGCTTGCGTTATACGTGTGTGTTACGCCGGTCAAGTTTTTGGCGCCGTTGCCGGGGACTTATATTTCTTGAGTTGTTAATTTTGAAGCTATCTAATTTACTTGTATCTAATTTTCTTTATTTTTATCTGTAATTTTTATTTCATTCTTTTTCAGGTGATTGAAAAATGGAACACTACTGGGAGATTGAGAGCTTACGAACTTACAAGAAGATACACCCCACATCTGGGAACAATAGTCTGGTTTTCCGAGGCCTGTTGTCCAGCCCAACAACTATCACTGGATGCCAGAACCAAGCAATACCACATTTGCTCAACAGAACGCAATGGGGAGATGTGACATATGTAATGGTAACCACCCTAGAGATTATTGTGAATACAACTACCATCCATGGTGGCAGATCTATCAAAATCCTTCATGGTACGAAAAAACCATCACATTTTCCATCTTATCCACCACCCACCTATAATGATCTTCATCAACAATCAGAAAAAGATCAGATGATTGACATGCTCAAAGATGTGTTCAAGAAACGAGAAGAAAAGATGGATACAATGCTTTAAACATTCCAGAATCAACTCGAAAGTATTCAGAGACAATCAGAATCCATTCAGAGGATAACAGATCAAATGAGACAATTCACAGAAAACCAGAACTACATACCTCAAGAACCAGTTTCGGATGACACTGATGAAGCCTTCGAGTACCAATCATTTCACAATGACACTTCAACAGAGGAGGAGGCTGAGCAGTATCAACAACCAGAGGTATCAGTTCAGGAGCCCGAACCGGCAAAGTCTCAATTTGACTTTTATTATTCAAATTCTGACGAGGATGAAGCTGATCTATTTGTACCAACTGCACCAAAAAGGGAGGATCAAACTTTCAATCCTCAAAATGAAGATCTTGGAGCATGCTTTACCATGATGTTTGAAGAAGATCTATTTGAACCATCCATTCCAGTCGTATCAGAGGATGAAAACCTAATGTCAGAAACATCTTTGCATCCTCAGGTTGACAATTTTGAAGCATGTATCTCACCGATAACAGATGAAGAGCTGAATACAAAAATTTTACTATACATCTGTGAAGAAAAGGTGGAACAAGAAACATAGCAAATGGAGGAGCAAATGTCTGACCTTAATAAAGATCCAGAGCATTCAGGAGAAACATCGCTGTTTTGGGGAGTAGTACAAATCAATATTACCCAGAAGCTTGACAGAATGGAACTTCCATTCCAAGTCAAGCACCATATGAGACCTCCTGATTTTCTTTCTTTCTTTGCAGGAATCACTGGAACAACAAGAGCAAAAAGGTGGCACGAGCACTGAATGAGACAAAACTCTTTTTGCCACTTTACCGTTGGAAGAGACCATTCAAAAGCAACACTCACGGATTGTCTTTAATCGGACATCCAAAACGACATTGAAACCTCTTTAACAGATGAATTTCAGTCACGTCTGGCTGAAGACGAAAAATTTAGCGCTATCAGGGAGGCAACCCATGCAATTTGTTGTAATTTGTTTTCATATTTTGTGTGAACTTTTTAATTTTGTGTGTTATTTTTGTAGGGAAAGGCACAAACGAAGCATTTTAAGACAGAAGGAATTGTGTTTGGCAATCAAAGATGAGAAACAATTCATTAGCGATGGCTGAGTAAGGAATAAAATCTTGAGACGCATCCTAATGAATTTATACTAAGCGAGTGGCGTATTGCGTACACAATTCCGTTGCCTTAATTATTGCTTTGATTCGCTTTTCAGTTGTAATTATCTTTATTTTCGTAGACAGGATCCAAACTTTTTGACCTTTCACGATTTCTTTTGTTGTTTAGCTAACAATCGTCATTTAGAATATATTAGTGCTATTATTACTCACCCTTTTTCAGGTACTATAAATTCAGCCCGTCATTGCACTTTTGAAGGCATCCAGAGTTGAGAAAGAAATACATAAAAAATGGAAGCCACTTCAAGAAGACGAGTTGAAAACATCTGTGTGTTTTGCGGTACTAGTGTTGGTACTAAGCCACAATACGTAGAAGCAGCACAAGAATTGGGTCGAGTCTTAGCTGCAAGGAATATGCACTTAATATATGGCGGAGGCAATCTCGGACTTATGGGGATCGTTTCAAAGGCTGTACAGGAGGGAGGCAGTCATGTTTTGGGAATCATCCCAAAACTCTTGGCAGAGGCAAATCTTATTGGATCGTCAAACGGAGAGGAACTGATCGTGCCAGGTATGTCTGAACGACTGGTAGAAATGATTAATCGTGCTGATGCTTTTATCGCTTTGCCAGGTGGCTTGGGTACATTGGAGGAAATTTTATAGTTCTATCTTGGGCGAACATGAACATACACCAGAAACCGCTTGGACTGTTTAATGTTGATGGATTTTATGATTTTCTTTGTGTGTTTCTTGATGATGCCTGAAGAAATGGGTTCGTGTCAAAACCTATGAAAGAACTCCTCTTCACTGCCAGAACTGCTCCGGATCTAATAGACCAACTCATAGCCTATGAACCACAAGTTGACCCTTTCCTTTCAAAGATAAATTGGCCCGAGGACGATCGTGGTAAGAGGAGTCGGATTAATCTAGATCTTAACCTTTATTTTCCTGTAGATTTTCAGCTAACCAGGTACGACCTTCTTAACTCTCCTTTTACTGTTTAAGACATTGGGGACAAATCTCATTTAGGTTTGGGGGAGGAAATTAGTTGATTAGTACCTTGTTTTTAGTTTGTATGTTGTTTTTATTTTTAGTCCAAAATTTTTCGAAAAAAAAAATTGAAAATTTTTCAAAAATTACAAAAATATTTTGCGTTTTTGTGTTTTTATTTTGACTAAAATGGTGAAATTGGTAAGAGATAGTTGAGTAAGGAATTTCCACTCCTGAGACGTATCTCAAACCTATTTCGAAACAAGTTAATTTTTTTTTATTTCATTTTGAATTATTTAATTTGTGAATTCTCCTTAAAACGGACTAAAATGGATCTTCATATGCTCGGTTGACAGATATTATCAACATATATAGTAACATACGGACATGAGCTAAAATTGAAAAGTTTGTAATATTCAGTGCTCTAGTTTAATTGGAGGAAACATCTCAAAAAGCAATGGAGTAAAAAAAAAAAAAAAAAAACTTCTGAGATCCGAGTTATTAAGTCTGTAAGGGTGTTTTAACACCTAATGCCCTAAAACCAACTGGTTTGGGAGTCCTGGCCCAAAGCTCGTTACATGGATCAAAGATGCTGCAAAAATATATATATCTGAAGTCTGAGTAATTAAGTCCGTAGGGGTGTCTTAACACCTGGTGCCCTAAAGCCAACTGGTTTGGGAGCCACCGACCCAACACTCGCTACATAGACGGAAGATATTGTATATAAATAAAAAATAGAGAAAAATCAAAGAAAAAATCAGAAAAATGAGAAAAATTATTCCATTGCTACAAAAAGGTGTGAAATCTGATAGAACTTTAGGACAAAAATATTACTCTCTTCTCAACTGCACTTATGACTGTTGTGGGCAAAAATAAGTTTTAATATTTTGTTGGCTATGTATATGAAGAATGGTAAAAATAATCGGAGAATTTACTAATTCAGTAATTTAGAATAAAACAAAACAACTAGTAACTTGGAGTAAAAGTTTCACCTGATTAGTCACTAACATCTTTATTCTCTTTTCGCTTGTCTTTTTGCTTTTGTGTGCATTAGTTTTATTACTTTTTACTTTTGTAAAATGTTTGGGTATCATTGCTGTAAACCCTCACGAGACTACAACTCGTCCACTAGGGACACCTAGGGGTTTAAAGGCTTGTTGCATATGTTAAATGCAACCGTGATCCCTACGAAAGTGGCTTAGTTAATTTATTTATGTTATTTTACTCTATGTTTTGCTCGAGGACTAGCAAAATGTTAGGTTTAGGGGTGTGATGAGTGATATTTATATCACTATTTCCCACTCATTTAACCTAATATTTTGTATAGTTTCTTGAGTTTTGTGAACGTTTTGATGTGTTTTGTGTCATTTTGTAGATAAATAAAATTTCAGGACATTCTGGAGGTGATTTGGGCCAAAACAGTTAAAATTGGACGAAAATGGCATTTTTGTAAATTCCCGCGTCGCGACGCCAAGACGTTCCGCGTCGCAACGTCTAACATGTGCCGAACAGTGCTAACGTGCGCTGGGTCCACAAATCAGAATCTGAGAAAAGTTTGACTTTGCTAAAATGCGTTGTGCCACGTGTCACCATCACAGCCGATCTGCTAACATGCGCCGTGCCACGTGTCAGCATCCTACGGTGCCGACAGTCATCATCGCCACGTGTGCCACGTGGCATCCTACGTGTCTTCATGTCATCAGCCACATCAGCAAGTCAACAAGTCAACATTGCCACGTGTCGTGCCACATCATCATCAGCCAATCAGGAAGTGCCACGTGTCGCAATCCTACGGTGCCGACAGTCTCTTTCCACGTGTCGCCACGTCACCGCCACGTCAGCATCAATCATTGAGTATCTAATCCTTATCTGACACGTGGCGGATAAGAATCTCAGCGACCAATCAGAAGGCGCCACGTGTCACAATAATTGAAGCCCAACCACCGCGCCACGTGTCACCTTATCAGCTTATCCAGAATCTTCAAACCGGTGAACCAGAGCGTGCCACGTCGACAAAATTTGGCGTAGCGACGCCAGAGGCCTTGGCGTCGCGACGCTGGAAGCCTACCGAGGCCTATAAATTGAGCTCGAGATTTCAGAAATGAATGCACCACTCTCTCTCTTATATTCTTCTTTAGTTTTTAGTTTTTTTTTTTATTTTTGTTTTCTAGTTTTTGTAATAATTTTAATTACGTTTTGTTATAATAGTATTTTAATTTTTACTTTTTACAGTTTTTACTATTTACCATGAGGAGGTAACTTTCTCAGCTATGGTGAAAGGTAATTATTTTACTATTACTATTTAGATTAATCTCCCTTAAAAATAATATATTCACTATTTAAAATATTGACTTAAAAAGGATACCGCCAGATTGGTCGGTTGATAATTCATTTTAATCTGGTTTAAACCTGACTAATAAAGGATACCGCTAGATTGGTTGGTTGGTAATATTATCACAAGTTTATATATTATTTTATGGGAGATATCTAAAATAGTAAATAGTAAAAGTAATTCATTTTACCTTAGCATTTTATTTTATTTTACTTTTCAGTTTTACTTTATGTCTTTTACTTTTCAGTATTTTTACTTTATGTCTTTTACTTTTAAGTTGTTACTAGCCCTAGTTATGTGTTAATTATCTGGGGTTGTGATGAATTCTAATATCACCGGTTTATAAGGAGTTATTTTATAGTTTGGGTAATTTAAAGGTTACTTATTAAGTCTTAAGCTTAATGCTTCTTGTTGTTTGATCACCAATAAGATTGATGTGGTAAATCTAAAATGAACTAGACATAGGGATTTTAGGTTTCAGCCTTAGACTTAATAGCCCACGATCTTCCTTGAGGATTGATAACCCTTAATAGTTTTCTTACAGGATAGGAATATACCTGTCGGGCAGGGTAGCCATAATTGGAACTTAAACTTAATGAATCCAGATAATTTGGTTGATATAGACATATGGTTCAATTGGGTTAAACTGGGTAATTGCGTCTGACCATCGACAGAGGCTTTTGCATAATTTAGTGTTCCAGGTTAGTAAACTGATTTATTACACAAACATAAAATAATCACTTCATCTTTAAAAGATATTAGAATGATTCACAAACCTAGATCTTTGTGTCTTTTGTTTTTTTCCTTAGTATTTTCTTTTGTCTTTTTATTTATTTTGTAAAACCACTTTCAACCAATCAAACAATCATTCTCTTCACCCTCAATTATATATTTGTAAATAAATAGATTCAATAATTAATAACAACAGTAGGAATTAAGTCCTCGTGGGATCGATATTTTTATACTACTTGAACGATACGTGCGCTTGCGTTATACGTGTGTGTTTACGCCGGTCAACGGTGGATTCCAAATCTACGAGCGGATTTGTTTTCACACTTGGTAATACAGCCGTGTCATGGAAATCCTCGAGGCAAACATGTATTGCCCGGTCTACTATGGAATCAGAGTTCATAGCGTTAGACAAAACATCGGAAGAAGCAGAATGGCTTAGAAACTTCCTGGAGGATATTCCTAGTTGGCCCAAACCGGTGCCAGCGATTAGTATACATTGTGATAGCCAATCGGCTATTGAGAGAGCCCAAAATACAATGTATAATGGTAAGTCTCGACACATACGTCGGAGACATAATACCGTACGTCAACTGCTCTCAAGTGGCATAATAACGATCGATTATGTCAAGTCGAAGGAAAACCTAGCGGATCCACTAACTAAAGGTTTACCTCGAGAGAAAGTTGAGAAGTCATCGAAGGGAATGGGCTTGAAGCCTATAAATTAAGAATTGTCACTGTGGAAACCCAACCTAGCTGACTGGAGATCCCAAGATCTAGGTTCAAAAGGGACAACTGAAACTTTGTGCAATTCAAAACAAACACTGAAGAGTTTTGTACTCTTTCCCATTCCGATAATTACGATAAGTGTTGTCTGTCATTGGTTAGGATAAGTTAAGGCTTTTAATGATCACTATATTAGGAGATGAGTCCTAATGGGGGTAAAGACAGATTATATCTTCATAGTAGATCACCTATTTCAAGTAAGAAGTAAGGCCGCTTCCATGGGAACTTTTAAAGGCGGGTTACCCTAAAGTACTTGATGAATCTGGGACCGTTGTTCAGGGCCAAAATGAACACAACCGTAGAATGGGAAAATGGTCAAAGTAAAGCTGTGTGTTGGCAGTTGTCTTGGTTTACACCAACGGCAGAACAATTCAAGACTATGGGTCACTGGTTTGCCAAGTAAATCCGATTGTCATTCACTAGAAAAGGTTCAAGGCGAAAGCTACCTATTTCGATGCAGCTTTAGTTCATGGTAACTCTCTCAAGTGTCTACATGAATATTTGAAGAATTGTGGGGGATTGTTGGAAATTCTTTAAATATTCATTAAGGATATATATGTCTTTTGAATGCAATAGGTGCATGAGAGGGGTACAACCCTTTGAAGGGTTGCACCCCATCCCAAGGGGTGCCCCATTGGCACTCTTCCATGCCTTTATAAATGAGGCCCTATGTCCAATTAAAAGAGACAGAAGACAATCTGAATTTAAGAGTCAAGTTTTCCATTTGTTTTGAGAGAGAGTTCCACCATATTCCAAGTTCATATACTTGTTAAGGAGTGCTCCTTGAACAAGAAGCAACCGAGTTATCCTGGGAGAACATTGGCCAATTCGAATCCGTGAAGCACCTGTGACGGAGGCTAATAAGTTCTTAAGGACAGAGAGATCTCGACTTGGATTCGTCATTGCATTTTCCAGGTTTTCTATAGTTTTTCATGTTTTAGAGTTTTATGATAATTTGATTAGTATTTACTAGTTTAATTTGTTTGAAGCATGTTGTTTTAACGTTTAATGACACTATTTGGACAACATCGTATTCTTAAGCTTGGGTGTAGGAATAGATGCAGCTTCTTCTGTTAAAGCAACTAAAGCCTTGGACATATCACTTTCTTGAAGTTCCAAATTCTCTTGCATATAATTCTGTAAGGTCTGAGTAAACTCATTCATGTTAAGCTTGATAGTAGGGATTTCTTCAGGATCCTCACAAAATGCATCTTGGATATCATTTTCTGTTACTTGTACGAACTCTGATTCTGGTGTTGCTGGCTCTTCAATAATAGGCTCACTGTTATGGACAGCAGTTTCTGCTTTTACAATTGATAGTTCGGTTGCTTGAGGTAGAGGAAGAGGTAATTGATTGATCATCATAGCAGGATATTTGTCAGTTGTTCTGTTTTCTTTTGCACTCACTATTGCTTTCTCCTCTGGCCCTGGCAGGGCAAGCCTTGAGCTTGCAAATTCACTTGCAAAATGTCTGCATTCACCTCTCATTGGACATGCGTTGCAGTTAGGTTTAGTTTTTGTACAGAAGACCTGCATAAGTATCGAACAGTATTGTCCTCTTAGCCCCAGCAAGTTGGTCACCAAGGAGAACAACTTCAAATTTAATGGGTATGTATACTGCACACCTTTCCAAATGTTATCATCTGGTAATGTAGCTCATACAATGTTCTTTGGTCAAGTTTGCACAGTCGAGGCCATAGATATTTTTGAATGGATTCCAGCACTGGATACAGTTCTAGAAGATGCAACTGAAGCGACTCAGGCAGCGGCTAAAGTGGCACCCATCCGAGTCTTACAGCTATGCGTCCAACATTTGTGTCAACTGGAAAAGCAAGATGGTGAAGTGTTAGAAGTCGCACACACTCCACACTTTTCAAGCCCAGTCCCTAAAAGCTTAGCATATACTCTTTAGCTTTGTCTGGTGGAACATCCCTCAGCCATTCAAGGTCTATGCTTCCATGCTCCCTAACCAGTCGGTTAAGGAAGTCCTTTATTCGTTCAGCAAGCACGTTGTTCATACCCCGTTCCTTGATGGTATTGGCAATCTTGCTAACGTCAGCACATCTTACAGCTTCCCAGTCCAATGAGTCCATGGTGTGTTCTGGTCTTTCTTTTTTCCTTCCATTTGGTTCCACCTGTCTCCTTAAGCTATCCCAGTTAATGTCATTTTGTTTCCCCTTTCCGATCCCTGTACCTTTTGGTTTTGATGTAGCATCATTGATACCATTAAGTTCCTTGCTGAATGAGTTATCATACTTATTCCAGTCTGATACTGAAGTTTTCATTTGAGTGTTTTCTCGGTTATAAAATGGATTGCTGCTTTCTATAGCATCTATGGCTCCACCGGATTGCTGCATTTCATTCTTTTGTACATGAGCCAGTGATTCCATAGCAAATCTAGAATCTCCAAATAACTCACTCTGATGCTGTTCAATTCTATTCTTGTTGGCTTGCATGCTATTGCTTGATTGCTTATTTCCACGGCTTGGTGCTTCTGGGCCAGACACAGTCAGGTTAGTCGCATCAGTAGTTTGGCTTGTAAATTCTGGCGTTAAAGCAATTTGGTCTGTGACATTGTTGTTGCCAGTTTTGTCAGAAATACCAGATGATCTTGTTTCTTCTTTGAGCATCTCATGGGATTCTACTGCCACTGACAAATCTTGGGTAAGACATGGAAGGAAACTTCTGGGTGGAATACCTGACACTCGTGAAAAGTCTTTAGGATCATCTAAATCTTTGACCTTCTCTCTTTGGTTGTCATACTTTGTGGTTTGGAACTGGTTGTGTTCATTCTTTGAGTTTTCACCAGATGACATATTGCCATTTCTATGATTGTGATTTCCATGCAGCCTGGTTGATCCTACCATCTGTAAGAGCCCCAGAAAAGAGTTTGAGCCATTAAAGCTGTTGAGTGTGGTTCCATTATTCAAGTCCCCTGCATCTGAGTTGCTATTGGAGCTTGATCTATTCCCTTCAGCAACTTGGGCAATAGAAGAGTCCTTGGAATGTTGAGATGAAAGTACTTCATTGTATGTCTCTGGGGCACTTCCACAAGGATTCATCAACTTGCATTGTGTCTCATTCATTGAGCTGACAACTCTGGTACTGCTGTCCAGGGAATCATTGCTGCTGACAACCTCTCTCTCTTCACTATGCTCAGTACAATGGAGGGTCATGGAACTCAAGTCACAAGCAGGTTGATGTGACATCATTTCATTCCATTCTATAGTGTCTTCTGGATCCAGTTGATATACCACTGGTTCTTCAATCACTGAGGTAGTCTCTTCTCCATGTAGTGGTTTCTGGTTCTTGGAATTGAGGGGAAAATTTGCAGCAAGTGACATGAATGCAGAACTGGAAAGATGATCAGAAACATTATGGGTAAGAAATACTCCAACCACCGAGTCCACAACTGATCCCTTCCACATAGAGAAGCGTCTGTCCCCTTGCACAAGATGCATGTGGGCTATAAATGAGTCAACACGGCCATGAGACACTCTCCGTTCTTCCTCCCACAGTCTTGCATTCGAACCAAGGTCTCATGCATCTCTGCTACTAGTGCTTCTATGCATGTCTGAGGTCTCTGTGAAATTCCAATCTGTTGCGTATCAGTATCCAATGGTCCCCGGCTGCCAGGGTAAGTTTGTTGCATTATGCACTCTGCAATTCTAGACAGCGAAGCTGAGTCCCGAACTCGAGTAGGGCCTCTAGATCTCTTTCTTTTCAGTCTCTCTACTGGAATCAAAGCCAGGGTATCCTCAAGAGTTTTTTGTTTTTCTTGATTTGATGCCCTAGAATCTGCTCTAACAAATCCCTCAGAGCATGTTGTTTCCAGTGCGATATTATTTGCAGCAGTCAAACATGATGATGTGCTAGATGTAGATGAACTTTGCCCCTTCTCTGTTCTCCTTTTTCTTGTAAATGTTTGGAAAATGTGGTTCAGGGATCTGGTATGCTTGTAAAGTAAGTTAGTGAACACCGGTAAGATTAGAGCTGCCGGTGTCTGCTTGTTTGTTTGCATCAGAATTCTCTCTCTCTGGTTCCAATGCTTGTCTTTGGTCAGTTGAGATTGTACAGGTGCCGCATTTGGAATCATTTGGACTTCTTAGTGATGATTGGCTATCAATTTGCAAAACTACTTGGTTTGCATTTCCCTCCCCATTATCAACAGTCTCTTGACCTATGCCTTCTGTAATATTCTCTTTTCCGGAATCAGCAGTCTGTTTCTGCCCTTCAGGTGATGATATGTAATCTTTTATCAGTTGATCAACTGAGCGATTGAGATCAAAGGCAGTACCTACTAGTGTATTTTCTACAATCACTTCAATTCCTTCACCGAGTTGCACGATTGATTTTGATTGAATACCTCTTCTAAATGAGTACTTTCCCAGTAATGCCGAGTCTAAATCGACATTTGACTTGCTTGTAGAGTTTTCGTTCCTAGGTTGTCCTTCTATGTCAAAGTTTAATGTCCTTCTACATGACTTCTTGGCAGGCTCTAGTTTTTTCAGATCATTAGATATCCCAGCTACTTCTGCTGGGGTAGACGTTGAGGCTTTGTTGAGTCCCTAGTTTCTCACATACTTCCTCTTTATCTGTTGGATTTTGTTCAGAACCAGCAGGCTTTGGGGTCACTGGCTTTGGAGTCATCACTTCAGTTCCTTCACAAAGCAGAGTTTTCATCTCCAGTCAGCCCTATGTCAAAATTTAAGGTTTTTCTGCATGACTCCATGGATGGCTCAGGTGTTTTCAAGTTAATGAATTCTCCAGCTGCTTCTGCTGGGGCAGATGTTGAGCCATTCTTGAGTCCCTTTTTTCGCACATACGTCCTCTTACCGGTTGGATTATCTTTAGAATTCTTTGGGTTCTGAGATTTTCCTTCTTTGGCCACCTTAGGCCTGTGCTTTTTCCTCCTCTGTTTCTGCTGAGGTGTATTGTTCATGTCAACAACTCTTTTTTCAGGATTGTCGTTCTCTATTTGTGTGGAAACAGCCAAAATTGATGCATCTGTAACTGGGTCTAAGAGTTGTTTTCCATGCTGGATTCCATCGGAGACAATGCTTTCAGCAGCAATATCATTATTCTGTACACCTCTTTCCTCGAAAGTTCTGTCATCTGAACAAGGATTTTCTAGTTCAGAAACCTGTTTGCTTTTGACTCCCATAGCTTTATCCGGTGTAGCGGGAGCAAACTCAGAGATAATCTGGGTAGAGGCTCCGTTTGGCATTGTTCCAGGATGGAAATTAAGATCAAAGATATGCTGGTGAGAGATGGAAACCTCGTCTGTGGGGGTGTTGCCATTTCTTTCCGATGCTGAAGCTGCTTTAGCAAGAGCCAAGAGATTTCCAAAAGTCACACTTTTATATCCAGCCAAGGGGTCAATGGCAAACACTTGGCATGCTTCCTCATTGTCACATGCAAAGCCCATTTTCACTGTTGAACTAACCTCCACATTATGAACACACATGTTCGTACCATCGCAATTGGCTGAGTTGAAATAAACAGCTGCGGTATTGGATTGAGAATCTTGATTACAAACAGAAGAAAAGCAATCTGATTCGTGCCAGTTTGGTTGGTCTGGGCATAGGTTTTTGCAGAATTGGCCTCAAAGGAGTTGCTGGACTCCATGAACCCTGACTCCCGCACTCCTTTCGACCTTGCGTGCCATTATTCATTGCTCGGCTTTACAATCCCGTCGAAAAATACCAAGTACTTCTCTTACTGGCCCGCTTCTGTATATCAGAAACTGCCTTTACATTGCTCAACCAATTTATGTCTAATCACATTGCTCAACCAATTTATGTCTAATCAAAAACCCATTCCAGCCTGTGAATCATCCAACTCATAAAATTTCTTTGTGAATCTCATTCTATACACTAGCATCCTGCTGAAACATTTAAAGATAGCCCAACAGAATATAAGAAAATCTCTTCAGTAATCTCCTGTATAATGCCACTTTTTTCTCTTCTGTTGCGTGAACCATAATCAATGGCCGGAGATCTGATTCTGCTACTTGAAGGCTAGATGGAAGTAGTAGCTATTCGGTTGTCGTTAGTTCCTAGTTGAAACTTACGGTTAGTAGTAACGCGTTAGTATGTTAGGAAACATAATCCCTAATAAATTTACATGTTTTTCCTCTTAGGATCTAACCATACATGTATTACTAGTCCTAGATTTATTTCATGCTAATTGAAATAAATTTATACTAACCACAACACAATTGCATACCTTTTATGCTTGTAAAGACCTCTTAATCAAACTTAATTGATTGCTTAACTCAATAAGCAAATGGTTTTATTTATAGGAGGGAAACCAAGTCACTATTAGCTCACATGCATTGATTACTATTAATCATTGATTACTATTTAATCAATGCATTGATTACTATGTAATCACATGTATTTGGATACATAATGACTTTCCCTAACCCTTCCAAAAATGTTACCATCATAGGTGTATCATATGTTCCCCATTTAACATTTTACTAATTGTTGTCACTTAACAACTCTTGTTGTTACTTAATTATTTGATTAACAACTCTTGTTTTACTTAGTAATGAAATTATTACTAATTGTTGTTATTTAACAACACCACTAATTAACTTAATAATTTCCAACATGAAATTATTACTATTGTTGTTATTAACAACACCAAATAATTAACTTAATAATTTCCAACATGAAATTATTACTAATTGTTGTTATTTAACAACACCAAATAATTAACAACAATTAATTTCCAACATCTCCCACTCACACATGATGGGATCAACAATTTTTATTATCTCTACAAGAATAATTCATACTTTGCAATTGTGCCGTGCGACCAGCATACTTCGAGAGCTCACTTGCTATACATCTGTTATGAATATATAGCCGCTCGAAAATGGATAGAACCATAGTGGATTATGTATGCAGTATCATCGATCATTTATCACATTAAATCTCTCTCGATCTCTTTTCGAATGTAATATTTATTTTGTATTCACAATCATGTTTGATCACATAGAATAACATAATTGGTCGACCAGTGAATACAAGCTAATGTGATATTACTCATATAATGATCTTTCTCCTTTCTCGAATCTCTCAACTTTGATTCAATTCGCTTTTCCAGAGATGTTATTTCAAATCGAATCTCTCATGATCTTTCAGCAACATTCCAAGATAGCAATCATCAAATCTAAGTTAAGAAGCAGACAAGAGTCTAAAGGGTACAATGTGAGATTGAAATAATCTCAAGGGTCTCACACAATATCAAGACTGAGATTTTTACTTGTATTACCCTCAATAGTCACAAATGTACACATGGTATGAAAACATGTGCTTCGGTATTCTCTCATTTCCCATGGAGCGCATGTCTCATAAAATACCGTACAGATTATAGTTCAGACAAACACAATGTCTAACTCATAACTGACATTAAGACAAGTAAGGTGAAACGAACTTATTCACCTTAGGTCATATCACAGAGAAAGTGACCTCATAACGACATTACTTAATTTTCAAGCTTGAGCTCTCTAAATTATCACTCAGATAATTAGCTTAAAAATTTGTCTCATCTCCCATTAACACAAAGTAATGGAGGCGATTGCCCGTGTGAGAGGGCCAATCATTCACTTGTCCGACATACTTCTCATACTAACTAATAGTATATTTGTTTTTAAACATGTATCAACATAATAACATGTAAGCATTGAACACAAATATCAATGAGTATTAACATCAGTAAACATTATTTGGGAAAAAATACATATCATAATATGTAAGCACATTAACATCTACGCAATCCCTGAGTTTTTACATGTCTAACAAAGACATCTCTAGGAACAGGCTTGGTCAAGGATCTGCTACCATTTCTTGCGTAGAAATGTACTTCATGTTTACCTCTTCTCGTTGCAACTATGTCTTTCACAAAGTTATATTTGGTATCTATATGTTTCGTTTTACAATGGAATTTTGGGTCTTTTGTGTAGGTTATCGATGCTTCACTATCACAGTTAATTAATACTGGACTATAAGCTTCATTTGACATACCCAAATGATCCAAGAACCTTTTCAACCACACAACCTCTTGTACTGCTAATGAAAAGGCCACAAATTCAGCCTCCATTGTGGATAAGGCTATACAAGATTGTTTCTTACTGCTCCATGAAATGGCACCATTGTTTAGCAAGAAAACAAAACCGGAGGTAGATTTTCTTTCATCTACATCTCCTCCCCAGTCAGCATCAGTATAACCTCTCAATTGCATATCATTTCCTTGATAACACAATGAGTAATCAGCTGTCCCTCTCAGATACCTAAATATTCTTTTAACTGCTTTCCAATGTGCTAGTCCTGGATTGGATTGGTATCTACTTACCATTCCAACAGCGAAACAGATATCAGGTCTTGTACACAACATTGCGTACAATTAAACTTCCAACTGCATTTGCATAAGGAACTTTCTTCATTTGTTCCTCTTCCTGTGGAGTTTCAGGACACAATCTACGACTCAAAGCTTCAGTTTTCGTGATAGGAGTATCAATGGGTTTGCAAGCCTGCATTTGGAAGCGTTCAAGAATTTTCTTTATATATGACTCCTGTGAAAGAGATAATAAATTCTTTGAACGATTTCTTGAGATCTTTGTAGGGGTTTTTAGGGGCTAAATCCAGTACGTAACGCAGGAAGCGGTGGGTGGAAAATCATATTTCCGATTTCAAAACTTTTTCTCGGATTAATAAATAAACATATTTATTTAATATTTCAATAATCAAATTATGAAATAAAATTCAATAAATCATATTAGGTGAATTTACCAAATTACCCTTACTTGATATTTTTGTCCATTTTAGTCCGAAATTGATCAAATCAATTTTGAATGATTCTAAATCATTTCTAAGATGAACTTAGCATGTTCAAAACATCAAAACACCAAAGCAACCAAAATCCTCAAATTTCTTCACTTTGGCCGAGAGCTCCATTAAGGGGGGGTTTGTGCATCTTGTCATTTCATGCATCAAAACACATCAAGATGTAATCCAATGAACATGAAACTTTGTATGCATCATATACACACACAAATACACAACATATATGAAAAGCCCCAAATTTGGAATTGGTCATGAACCTTAATTTTTCAATTTCCACAAATTGGACAAATTAGACCAAATACATTAAATCAATTACTTAAATCATCATTCTTCCATCAAATCCAAGTCTCAACACAATGAAACAACTCAAGATCAAATCTAGGTCATCTAAGAGTGGGTCAACAACTCTAGATTAGCAACATGATTTCCAAAACCTTAAAAGAATGTTACAACTACATTAGTCACAAACTTCCTTCATCATACATGCTCAACACTTCAATCAAACTTCCATCAACAAAAAACACAACAAAAGAAATAAAGGAAGAAATAATCTAAGAACATCACATGTTGAAGCCTAGAACCTAAGGAACATTTTCCTTTCTAATAGCAAGTTTGAAAAACTTACTAAAATTCCAAGCTTTCTTTGATCTTTCTTTCTTTCTCAAGCTTTCTTTTAGTTTCTTCAATGGAGTTTTTCTTTTGTAAAGTGTATTAGGTTAAGTGTAAAGTGAAATGAAAATCAATATATACTTGTAACATTTAAGCCTTGGCCGAAAATGACTTTAGCAAATACAAGTCATGTAATTTCAATTTCATTTCAAGTTTATTTAATCAACTTGCATAAATATCTAAATACAACTTTATTAGATATTTAATTAAGTCAACAAAGGCAACTAATATCATTTACTTTAAATATCCTAATGTAAGATATTTATATTTTAATTAATTTAATCATTTAACAATTAAATAATTAATTAATTAATCAAATACAAATATATTAAATATATGTATAATATTTACATTAAATATTAAAAATATATATTCATTTAGGATATAAGTCAAATAACTCATTTTGACTATTAATTAATGTGTATTTAAATTAATCAAGTATTAAAAGTAAATACACAATAATTATGCAAATGACTATCTAGTCCCTTTAGCACGTATCTTGCGTTTAACCTTTAAACGACTTTATAAATAATCAATTATTTATTAATGTTGCTCTAGTGCTCTACGAGTATGTTTCATTATTGAGACTCTCTAGATTCAGGTATATCCGTCACGAAATCTAATTTCGTGTCCATAATATATCCACCCGTAGATTATGACGATCACAGATAATCTCGCTAAACCATACAGGTCGAGGTCAAGGCAAATGAAAAATTCCTCTGTCACAGGTATCCGGAAAAATCCCAGAGCTATAGATGTAAACGTCAAATCTCTATCGGGATTATCCAGTCGACTATTCTATTAGCAATCTCAAAAAGAATGTTTTAGAACTGCTTCTAAACTTTACACACGGGCCCATGGTTTTATCTGATTGCTAATCATATGGACTACCTATGCTTTGGTACACAGAACTGACGGATCCTATCTTGATACACATAGGACACCCTGAGGATCTATCTACACCCAACGAACAGGCGGAGGTCTGATCTAAATAGATCGGTGACGTGACTGCCGTCTAAGTGTAGAAGATGTCTCATGTGCCCACAATGGCATCTCAAGTCTAAGAATCACAAGTGCTACTCAACCCGAGAAGATTCTTATTGACGCTGGTGTACCATCCATTAAGAATCTTCGGTGAGTCGTTCAGTGTTTATCCGCTATAAACACCTACACATCTATACTAGTCTCCTAGACTTATGGTTCATTGAGAAACCATTGAATCATATATTCCAGTATACGACATGTACCGGTCTCAACGGGTTTACTATACTGACCAAGTAGTGTAAACATTGACCAGGAAATGTCTGAGAATGACAACGTCATGATACTTCTCAATGTCCGTTGCGACGCTTTTGCAACTGTATCATGACTAATCATTCTAGGGTCATTACGTCTTTACCATATAGAAAGATAGATTATATTATTAGAAAACTGCATATATATTATTCATAATAATAATGTTTTACAGAAGTATTCAACATAAATACAACCGAGATTGGCGCTCTGAGCACCAACCCCAACAATCTTAACCCCAAGAATATATGCAGCTTCACCCATATCTTTCATCTCGAAGTTAGATGATAACCATTCTTTAATGTGTTTTACAAACTCCTTATCATTTCCGGCTATAAGTATATCATCCACGTACAAAGATAGATAATGAACTTATCTTTATCTCTCTTGGTGTACACACAATGATCCTCATCTATCATTGTGAAATCATTCGAAATGATTGTATTGTGGAATCGTATATACCATTGTCTAGACGATTGCTTGAGACCATATATAGACTTTAAAAGTCTACATACTTTCTCCTTTTCATTTTCTTTTATGAAACCTACTGGTTGTTCCATGTAGATTTCTTCATCAAGTTCTCCATTGAGAAAAGCAGTCTTTACATCCATTTGATGTAATTCTAGATCCCATTTTTCTATAGCCAGAATCAAGCGAATTGAGGTAAATCTTACAACATGTGAAAAAGTCTCTTCATAGTCAATTCCTTTCTGTTGCGTATACCATTTTGCCACAAGTCGTGCTTTATATCTTTCGATATTGCCATCGGCATTACGCTTTATTTTAAGAACCCATTTGTTCTTAACAGCTTTGCGTCCTTTGGGTAGTAGATCAACCAATTCTCAAACATGGTTGGACCTCATTGACTTCATCTCTTCTTCCATTGCTTTCATCCATTTTTCCTTATCATGACACTGAAGAGCCTCTCTTATGTTTCTAGGTTCTTCATCATCTTGAGGTAGAATCATAAAGATTTCTCCTTCGATATCGAAACGACGTCGAGGAATGGCCTATACGATTACTACGTCGCATTGGGATTCTAGTGGTGGAACTGATTCCTCACTTTCGATATTATTCTCATTTGGATCGTGCACATTGCTCCCACTTGGATTATGTACATCGCTCCCACTCGGATCACGTAAATGAGACTCGTGTGAACTAATTCATCATTTGAGATTCCATGTAAAGAGATTCATCATGTTTTCTCAAATTTCTCTCATCACTTCCACTTGAATTAGGTAAACCCGAGTGTTCACCAATCATGTGATCCATGTGATCCTGGGTTTCATATAGAGTAAATCTTGACCTATCTCATCCTGCTTAAGAAAATCATTTTCTAAAATGTGATATCTAGTAATTCCAATATGTCACGCCTCCACTTTCATGTTCACATATGCAAACATATCATTTTGATTGTTCAGAATATCTTATGAAGATACTCTTTTTCCTCTTGGCCTAACTTTCCATGTTCGTGAGATGCACATGAACATAAGCCGCACAACCCAAGGTTTTAGAAAGTGAATATCTGGTTTACGACCTGTCCATAACTCATATGGTGTGGTGGACACAGATTTAGATGGCACTCGGTTAAGTACATATGTGACAGTTAATAATGCATCACCCCAATAGGTTATAGGCAAATTTGTTTGTGCCATCATAGACCTAACCATCTCAAGAAGAGTTCTATTTCTTCTTTCCGCAACACCATTTTGTTGAAGAGTAGCAGAAGTAGTCAACTGATGACTAATTCCTTTTTTATCACATAATTCTCTGAACTGATCAGATAAGTATTCACGACCACGGTCAGTGCGTAGTGCTTTAATTTTCTTGTCTAATTGATTTTCTGTTAAATTCATAAATTTCTTAAAACATTCTAATGCTTCGAATTTATGAGCAATCAAATAGACATAACCAAAACGTGTAAAATCATCTATGAATGTGATGAAATAAGATGCTTCATGCCTTGCCCTGACATTCATTGGACCACAGATATCTGAATGAATTAATTGTAATGGAAATTCTGCTCTAGTCCCTTTTCCAAATGGTTTTCTCGCAGTTTTTCCTGCCAAGCAATATTCACAGGTTGACAATTCCACATTCTCAATATTTCCCAGAAAGCCTTATTTGGCTAATCTGGTCATTCTTTGCTGGCCAATGTGGCCAAGTCTAGCATGCCACACAGTTACATCACTATCATCACTGACAGATGAAGTAACAAACGAAAAACGGAATTGTGATTAAACATTCAACATTTAATACAATAAAACCATCCAGAAAATAACCAGAACCATAGTGTATTGTACCTAAGTACAAATAGTGTATTGTACCTAAGTACAAATCAACACCAAATTTATGGAAGTTCAAATTGAAACCTAAATTAACCAAAAACCAACACAGAGACTAATTTCGACGAATTTGTGGAGCAAACAATACATCATGTAGTAGTAAAGTTTTTCCACCATGCATGACTAACTTGCATGTTCCTATGCCTTTGACTTCAACCCGTGAGTTTGTGCTAACATATATCCACTTCACCCCAGGTGAAATTCACCGAAATTCACGAAGGCATCTCTATCATTCGCTACATGGTATGTGGCTCATGAGTCTACAGTCCACAAAGGATTAGATTCAGTGAAATATTGAACTTGAAACACATATTTCATTTAAATATGCACGAAAGGTATTCACCTTTTTAGGCTCAGTGCAGTCACGAGCAAAATGACATTTCTTACCACAGTTAAAAATTTAACTTTGCCATGTTTTTCTTTTTGGTAGACATTTTCCTTTCCCATGTTGATTGGTTTTCTGTTTCTTTTCTGGCTTGGAAGAATTTTGTTCTTTTCCGAACTGGAACCCACCACCATGAAATTTTCTTTTCTTTTGAAACCCCCAGGTTTGCTAGTTTCTGTCATATACACTTCAGTATTTGACTTAGCAGCCGCAAGGCGGTCGCTTTCTAATTCAAGGTGACGTTTGGCATCATCAAGGTTTTGATGCTCTCATTGTGGGTCAAATGCATCTTCATATGCTCCCAGCTATTTGGAAGAGAACGAATGACCGCTTGGACTTTCTGTTCATCTGTAAGAACATGTCCAGCATCTGCCAGTTCAGTAATCATGTTTGACATTTGCCTCAAGTGTTTTGACATAGTGAACTCAGGACGTTTCTTGTATGTGTCAAACTTGATTGTCAGTGACCTGAGTTTGGTTATTGAGGTACTACCAAACTTTTCAGCTAGTGTGGACCACATGTCCTTAGCCATGTCATATTTCCTGAACTCTTTCATTAGGTCATTATCCATACTGCTCAGCAACGTAATGCGGGCAATGAAATTCTTTTTCTTCCAGGCCTCATAAGCCTCTCGGTCTCGCCTGTGTTGGGCCGTAGTGCCCTGTTCAGGTTCATCCATGCTCATTTTCAAAGTTTCAAGAACCTCTTGTTCTTCTAGCACATATTGGATTTTCATGCTCCAAATTTCATAATTATCGCCATTCAGTTTCTCACCCTTGTTGAGTTCAGCAATAATGTTCTTTGTTGCGGAAGCCATATTAAAAACACAAAGTTTCTACAGACATTCATGCACATTATTAATACTTTTATTTATTTTATCATGAAACGAATTATGTTTAATAAAATTCTTCAATGGGGTTGGAGTCAAAAGGCCACTATGTGTCCAATCATCATCCAATTACCCAATGTAAAAATATTATCAACATAATCAATCATGTAAAATCATTTTCTAAAAAATTACATAAATTATTAGAACATCTTAATCATGCGACCATTGTACATGACAATCATTGATTTAATTACATAAATTCAAAATCAACATGAAACATTCATACATATAAATACAATAATTACATGTCATGAAGTAACAGATAATTACACACATAATATTAACATAGTTTTATTATAGAATATCTAACACTTAAAACTTTTCCGGTTCTAGTGTTCCAACGAATAAAAGTCTTTGGATAAGAATCCTCAAATTCTTTCGGTAACTGGTAATTGATCTTGGACAACCATGGGAAACCTATAGCAAATTTCGGATCCTTGCAACGTTTCCGGGACATCAAAGGAAAAATAGTATTATTTGTCTTATGTCGGAGATAGTCAATTGCTAACCTCTCAATGGCTATGTTATACTGAACACGTAGTTCTTCTGTATGAATTACTAATTTCCAAATATCAGTAAGCCTTTTTTGCCATATTTCCGGGAGAGTATTTCGTAGCAATCTGAGTCTGTTCGGTTGTCCTATCCAATTACCCTCCAATAGATTCTTGTAACATGTTATTAAGGTGATTATATGCGAAATCATATCATCATCTTCTTTCATTCGATACTTATCCAGATAATCCAGCAACATGTCTTTCAATTTTTCACTGTGGGCGGATGTCATAACCCTTTTTGCAGTTTTTTGTCTGATCGGCATGATTTTTCTGCAATGAATACAAAGAAAAATCAATATAATGAAACACAAAGTTACATTAACTAAAATAAACATCACAAAGATATTCATTTACATAAACACAAAGTTTATATGATAAAACAAATTTATCATGACCGATTAATACAATATGCAAAAGGACTAGACATTTAATCATGACGGATCGGAATTACCAAAGCAAACCGATACAGACATGACCAACACGGGCCAATACGGATGTCCACGAGCCACTCACGCGCCACAGGAGTGGCTCACGCGCCTCCACGCGCTCCACGCGCCGGCCACGGGCTCCCACTCGCCCTCACGCACCCTCACGCGCCGGCCAGCCTCGGGTAACTTCACGCACGGATGACATGTCGTCCGCGAGATCTGTGTAAGTATGACATGTCGGTTCTATGTTAAAGACGCAGACGACTTGTCGTCTATATTCTATCGGATGACATGTCGGTTGAGCCCATTATTGCGTACGACTTGTCGTACAATATTCGGACGACTTGTCGTCCGTTTTCTAAAGACCGGATGACATGTAGTACGGCTATTCTGGAGTGTGTTTTTCTGGGTAAAAAAGATTCATCTAGCCAACTTCTAGGGTCCATATCTTTCTCAATTTTAATCCAAATTAAGAAAATGATATACCAAATTGAAGATCTCATGACGTAGTTTTCAAAACATATTTGAACATGCGATTATCAATTTTCTACAGAGAGTTATTACCCCAAAGTTGGAAGAAAATCATTTTTGAAAAACAAAAACCAGAAGCATTTTCAACATTTTTCATGCATGTTCTTGCAATTTTTGTGTAATCCAACTAGAATACATGCATTTAAGCTACTGATACCAATGTTAGGAAACATAATCCCTAATATATTTACATGTTTTTCCTCTTAGGATCTAACCATACATGTATTACTAGTCCTAGATTTATTTACATGCTAATTGAAATAAATCTATAATAACCACAACACAATTGCATACCTTTTATGCTTGTAGAGACCTCTTAATCAAACTTAATTGATTGCTTAACTCAATAAGCAAATGGTCTTATTTATAGGAGGGAAACCAAGTCACTATTAGCTCACATGCATTGATTACTATTAATCATTGATTACTATTTAATCACATGCATTGATTACTATGTAATCACATGTATTTGGATGCATAATGACTTTCTCTAACCCTTCCAAAAATGTTACCATCATGGGTGTATCATATGTTCCCCATTTAATATTTTACTAATTGTTGTCACTTAACAACTCTTGTTGTTACTTAATTATTTGATTAACAACTCTTGTTGTTTACTTAGTAATGAAATCATTACTAATTGTTGTTATTTAACAACACCACATAATTAACTTAATAATTTCCAACATGAAATTATTACTAATTGTTGTTATTTAACAACACTAAATAATTAACTTAATAATTTCCAACATGAAATTATTAATAATTGTTGTTATTTAACAACACCAAATAATTAACAACAATTAATTTCCAACAGTGGTCCTCACTTTTGTGGGTTTTTTTTCGAAGAAAGTAGTACTTATCATTAATTCACATTTTTGAAATGATACATAAATTCTGCTGGGATACTACCCAGCCATACAACAATATCATCCTTTTCCAAGGCTAGTTTGGCTAAACAATGAGCACTAGTATTACACATTATAGGCGTATATAAGCACTTAAAGTTCTGAAAATTTCCTTCTACATCAGCAATTTCTGTTATCACCCAAAAGATTTCGATAATGTTGCATTTCCTGTTATTTACCGTGATTTATAGTGGTTCGGCCAACAATGCCTACGTCCACTCCCCCAAGCCGCGCTTGAATATTTCCACTATCAACGAGTTTCCGTGGCTCACCCGCAACCAAGAGTTTTACACAAGGTTCACTCCAAACTCTTACACTTTGAGTTTTCTACGTAGGCTCACTCACAAACTTTTATAATTACCCAAACGATGGGATTTCACAAACCACAAGTGTTTTGAATAAAATGTTTGAAAAACACGTTTGGGCATTCACAAAGATAAGAATATTTAAGATTTGAGTTTCTCACCCCAAATGTATCAAAGCTCACTAATATGAATATAAAGATGAAATATGAGCTTTTTCAAATGTAGAGAGTGTAAAATGATTTGAAGATAGTTATAAACTCTCAATAATATTTTGACATGATTAGAGGATGAATATATGTGCAAGAGATGTGTTAGAAGTGAGAAAAATGATGAATTTATAGATTTTGCACAAAACTAGCTGTTTATAACCGTTTTAAAGGTCTGGGATCGGTATGGCACCGGTATGTCAGTCAAACGGCTCAAAAAATGACCGTTGAGACATCTAGAACCGGTATTTCGGTTACATGGACCGGTATGCCGGTTTGGAGACCGGTATGCCAATTTTGAGACTGGTATGCCTGTTTTTGATGACCAGTCAAGACTGACAGCACTCGGTATTTTGTCTATAACTTGCTTTAGAAAATTCCAATCATGATCCGTAAATTTATACATAAACTAGACACATAGATGTATTATCTGGAAAAATTTCAGCTTCAAAAACATTAAGATGAATTTTATGGAATTTTGCTAATGTAACATGTATGCAGAAAAATGCACATATGAACATGTTGCAGTAATATGGCTCTAGCAAAAGTTCTATATATCGGAATTATATTCCGTTTGAACCGTAGCAAACTAGAGACACATATATACCTAACGGTATATCATTTGAAGTTTAATTCAACTGTTTTCTAATTTTTTTAAACCATTTTCTGATGCACTTGTGTATTGAAATTCATTTTGGTACAAATAAATTGTAAATGATTCATTAAGCATTCTAAGTCATTTTAAATGCAAATGATGCAAAATTTATGATTTCTAAGAGCTTTAAAATATTTGAATAAACTCACTTATAATTATTTTTGGCTCTTAATCATTATTTTGATCTTCATATTGCTTGCCTCTTGCTTTGACTTTTTATCATCTTTTTGCCTCTTTATCATCTTTGTTTTCTTGATCATCTTGTAGCATATTTTAGCTCTTCATCAACGATTGCTTCGAAATCTTTTTGTAATGTCTCGCTAATGCGCGTCGAAGACTTCAAGTGTTGACGTCATCAAAATCCATCATGCGACTATGTCGCTAACACTGATTCCACCGTCACCGAATTCAGACCTTCATTTTTTGCAAGTTGCAGCCCCCAACATATAGCCTCGACTTCCGCATAGGCTACATCGCCATAAAATTTAGCAGTTCTCATGGCCGCCGCTATAAAGTCCTCTCTAAGTCTGTGGCTGCATCCACATTGATTTTATACCATCCAATATGAGGGGACTCCATGAATTCTTAGCTGTTGTGGCTTCCCTTGTTCTGTATTCTTTTCCCCCAATCTGGATTCTTTTGTAAGAGGTTTCCAATGCTTCAGCTTTAGCTACAATTCCCATGGTTCTTCTCTCTTACCTTCGAATATGCTTTTATTTCTCATCTGCCACAAAGCCAAGAAAATAGCCACAATCATCTCTAGCTACCCCTTGTTGTGTACTTTTTCCAGTTTGCCTAGCATGGTTAACATGTCTTGGCAAACAGAGTCGTGAATGCTCTAAACAAAAGAAGTTATTCTCCAGCATTTTCTTGTTATCTTGCAACTAATTAACACATGTAATGTCTTCCACACCACACTTGCATGTTTGACATAATGATTCCTGCAGGATTTTCTTCTTTCAGAGGTTCTCCGCAGTTGGCAGAAGGTTAACCATGCGGAATAATAACCAATAACCACTCATCCCCCCTCTCTCTCTCGCTCAAAACCTAAAAACCCTCCAAATTCAGGATCTGCAGTTGTTGCCGCCACCAAAATTCATGGTGGGGTAGGGGCACCTCTACCTCCATAAAAATAATAATCCTTCCCCCTCTCTTTCTTTGTTTCCCTTCATTTCTTTCTTTTATCCTCTTCCTCCTCATCCTCCCCTTCTAAGTTCTTCTTCACACAGAGATTTCCCCAAAAAACCAGAAACCCTAAAATTCTAATAGTGACAATCTTACACCCAAAACTCAGTTACAATCTTCAATATACAACAGTTATATGTTCGATGAAATACTTTTGCGAAATTTTTTGAGCATTTTCCCCTCTAATTTTAGTTTTTATTTTAGTGAAATAATTATGTCATCAGTTTGGATACAAATTTTGTAAGTCTATCATTATTATAAATTGTTAATTTAAAATTTAAATTAGAAAATTAAGATTCTTTTATAATACAAGTTTGGATGTGTATGTGAATATATATATATATATTACTATATTACTATATACATACATTTTTGTAAAAATTTTCTCAAAGAAGATATGATCACGTTCCCCAAAAAA
The DNA here is from genome assembly GCA_019454045.1 of Zanthoxylum bungeanum. Lineage (NCBI taxonomy): Eukaryota > Viridiplantae > Streptophyta > Magnoliopsida > Sapindales > Rutaceae > Zanthoxylum > Zanthoxylum bungeanum. The sequence continues at coordinate 56,148 of SKCR01042663.1, forward strand.
AAGTGGCGATTGCTTAGATGAAACTCGAGCGTGAACTAATTAACTTCCCTAGTTGTTTTGGACTTAATTTGCCTCTTTTCAAATCCTCAAACAAGGGTAACAAAACAGAAGAAGACGGAGAAGATTAATATTAAACAAAAATTAAGAGAGATTAATCTTTGATTAATTCAACAGCTTTGCACCATGGGGTTGTTGCAAGAACCCCATTTGACATTAACCCTAGAGTCACCATTATCACGTCCTTCCTCAGCCAATATTCTCTCAAGCTCACTGGGTCGGCATGGGATTGTTAGGGCACCTTCACGATCAAACCCATACTCTTCAGCAGCTTCCTCCAATAGCCTCATGAATGTGGGGTGTGTCAAGTAATTCAAAGGGACGATGAATCTCTTTGGCTCATCACCATCCATAGCCAAAACAGCAACATGCCCTTCTTTAACATCTTCAGGCACATTATTTGAGCTTGAGTCTCTCATTTCTTCACATTTATCAGCAAAGAAACTCAATTTTTTGCCCATAAAAAGACTCTTTTGTAGCTTCTTAACAACAATCTTGATGCCATTGTTCTTCTTAGCCATTTGTAGTGTGAATTTTTTGTTTAGTGAGTAGTATTAATTTGGTGGGTGTGTTTTAGAATGTCTTAGCTTGTTGGGTTATATATAGTGATGAGAGAAAGGCATATGCATGGATAAGAAGATTGGACGGTCCATAATTATACACAGTCATTATCATACCAAAAATGATGTTTGTTTTACGATCATGTGTATTTTTGGAAAAAAAAATTTATTTTCCTTTTTTACCACTTGTATTTTATAAATATATATAGATATCTGTACGAAATATATTAAAAAGTTTTTGTATTGTTGTTAGACTGATGACTTTTGATTAAATGATGAGGAGACCAGCGCATGTGACAAGGAAGTCTCTAGTTATCAACTTACTATGAAACGTCCCTTTTAGATATATAGTCATATTCGCCTTCAAATTATTGGCAAGCACAGTTGCTTTCATTTTGCAATACCTTAATTTGTTATTCAATTCAGTTCATATTGGATAATAAGTTATAGGTAATTAGCAGAAAGTGCAAAACATCATCCTGGAGTATTTTATAAATTATGATTGTTAATTATTAGATAATAATTTAAATTAATTGAATTTTAATTGTGAATTATTTTAAAGTATACTTGATAGAAGATTGTGACACACAACTTTATCCAATATCTAAATTCTAATTAGCTAATATATCAATATTATAATGAGAATATAAATTAATTTATAAACTCATTGACCTGTATATCAAACAGTACATTATAGTCCCAAGAAATATGCTAACAAATCCTAATTGTGTGTTTAACTAGAAGTTTAAGTCATGCATAGACTCTAGATGTTTGTCCACTACAACTTCTTG